>OZ024746.1:8232989-8305489 GCA_964016885.1 Eledone cirrhosa
GGCCTTGTGCCAAAAGTAGAAACAATTATTATTATTTAAGAATGAAAAATAAACTATTTATATCTAATTAGGAGAAACCTCAGAAACGCGTCAAAATAAAATGTTAAAGAATTAAAATAGCACGGCCACGTTCAATCTCAAATGTACGTACCAAGCGCGCGGCCCAAACACATCAAGCACGTTCCTCGCAAAAATGGTCTATGGTGAGCTGGATACAGAATGAAACCTCGTTGCAAACGAATACCGAGTAATGAATTACTTTATTCATACTTGTATAAATAAGATTAGAAATTGTTCACAATTCTTTCAGAATGAAACTATAAACACATAAATACGACGCACCAAAATATATGATCAAGGCGAGAGAAAGAACCCCTCCCCCATCAATTCAACACTAAGTGCGTCAATCGGTCACACACCACACCACAAGGAAAATTTTGAGGCAAGTCAACACACTGGCAGCATTACCGTGAGTGATGGCGAGACTAAGGCGTTGAAACAGCCAGGCACCCTCACAGGCATCAATCACCTGACACCTCGGTAAGGTGAGCCACCAACGATGACAAGAACTTTGATGTCAATGGCCCACCTCCACCAAACGTCTCGAACGTCACATGCTGGAAAAATGAGTTGTTTGGTAGTTGCAGTATAAATTTTCTCCTATAATAAATTAAAGATTGTGAATAAAAGAGATGCTGAAAAACTTCAATTAACCTAAATATAACGGTTATATAACGGTTTATATCGATTTTAGTTTGTAATTATTTACATAGCTCATTTTAAATTTGACGGAATTGCCGAAGTATTTTATGTCTTGTAAGACCGTAATTGTCTTTACAAGTTTTAGTTTACTTTTCTCTCTCGTGACATTAATTACCACCCCCTATTTCAGTGGTAATCCTTTTTTCCCCTTTGCTATCAACTAATCTGATCTCCAAGATGCTCGTAACTGACTTTTTTCTCTCAGAATATGGAGGGGATAGCGGAGTCCATCTCCCCCAGATAAAAAAAAAATCGATTGCGAGCATGTTAGAGGTCTAGAAAAAACATCGAGGAGAAATTATTGTTATTTCCCGCCAAATGTGAAAGGTGTGTAGATTTGCGGAACTCCGATGGTCTTTTCGCCCCCTTTCACCCTACTTTTTCTACAAATCTAGTCGTTTCCGACTGGTTTGGAAGTCATATTCATTGATAACACGCGAAAAAAAAGTCGTGGCGAAAACTCCGAGGAAAGGGTGGCTGGGTGATCGAGTGGGGCCCCCCTCCTCACTCAGTTTTCCAGAACAAAAAGTCGATTGCGAGCATCTTTTAGTTGATAAAAAATAAAATAAAATAAAATAAATTAGGAAATAAATTGTTCTATAACAATACCCATAATACTCCATATAATTTACTAATTCAGTAGGCCACTCTGGAATTTATTACTGGTGCGATTTTGGAGCTGACTTTACTTTTCAAGATACGAAACTTCGTATTTAGAATTTGTAACTAAATCTCTAACTTTTTATTCATGTGAAAATGGTCACTTGTGAAACTCCTATCATCTTTACATTTTGAAGTAAGTTAGTCTATTTTATGTTATATTTTATGAATAAAATTACAAAATTATATTATGGGTAGTTATTATATTATAGAAGCTATTAATTATTTCCAAACAGTGTTAATTGTTTCTATTTTCTAGAACAAGTATTTCCTATTGCGAAGTATTATATTTCATAATAATGTAATTCGATGACTTATCGAAGAATTTGAGAATTAATTAGATGTTTTGGTCATGTTTGTATTTATAAGAGATATCGATTTGCTAGCCTCCTAATTTTCCTTCCAGATGTTTTAAAATGTATTTCATTTTAGCTATTGTTCGATTATGTTCCACGTGGTGGAAGTCTTATTGAGAACAAATAACTGCAAAGAAATATATTTAATACATTTTCCTGAACAGATTTATATATATTATACTTTTACGAGTATTTTGTTTTTAAGTTATTTAACTTTAAATCGTCATTGGTAGAGCAAACATAATTAAATCTCTTAGTCGTAACCATCTTATTTTCTTTTTGTATATCATTGTCAACGTTGACAGTGGGAGTTCGGTTCCTCTGTTGTGTGTTTGTTTCTATTCATTCGATAAGATAGTAACTTAACACATGGTTCTCATATGACGTTGTCCTCTACTTTAATTAAGACGATTTGAACAAAAAAAAGATTTAGCTGCTATATCGAGCAAGCTGTATCCGCGACAATTAAAAAAACCATGTGAGGAAAGGTGCTGCGAACAAACAACCTGAATAATTTACAGGAAAAAAAAAAAACGTGGAGGGGAGGGGACTCATTTTGTTTGCAACATCGAATTCTGCTACATGTGGCATGATAAAAGAAAATATTTCCGAAAACGTCAACGTTTATTCAATGTTTCGAAGGCATAAGTGAGAAATTATTGACTAATAATATATGGTCAGAATTTATTAGTTTGGGATGATAGGTTAAAATGGCGCTCATTCAAATAATTATCTACACCGTCAGTATTATTTTCGCCTTTTTGTTTGTACTAACAGTTTCTTAATTGAATATTAATCCAATTGTTGAATGAGTTTTTGTCGACTCAATATATTACTGGTATTTATTAATTATTAAAAAAAAATTACCTTGCATTAATTAACTTTGTAGCACTTGCTTAATGCTTAAAAATTGGATTTGAACATAGAGATTCAAAATCTTTAAATAAATTGCTTATGATTAAAAAGCTTTATTTATTTCGTTAATTACAAGGATAAGGACATGAATTTTTTGAAATAGCTTTTCAAAGGGATCTTGATTTTAAAAAAGATAAAATAATGAATAAGAACAATTTCTTAAATATAAAAGAAATTGTTCTTATTCATTGCTTTACGATCTGAGTACAAATCCCGCCGAGGTTAACTTTACTTTTCATCCTTACGGGGTCGATAAAATAAAGTACTAGTAATACACTAGGTATTTGCTCGCTTTGTGCCAAGAGTAGAAACAATTATTTTATAAATGTATTTACAGTCGGCTATCGGCTGACTAGTTAAGTTTGCTTTGCGTTTCATTCCAGTTTCATTCTAGGACAAATATTTTGTACAATATTCTCGGGTCGACCGTAACTTTTTGAGTGAAAATGAGTGGACAGAACAGAAATCGAAACTTGAATGGATTAGGTTCAGTCTTGTCACATTTTCTGCCATATTGATTCTTTGGGAGATTAGTGTCAGAATAGAACCAGTTTAAAGCTAGTTAGACCATTATTAAAAAATAAATGAAAGTAATTATGCGACTGTGGGTTTAAAAAAAAAAAGCCACATCCAAACGAATTAACGCCAATTTTTTGTTATAAATCCTTGATATTATAGTCATAAACTAAATAGAAACTAGGCAACAGTACAGTACAAACACGAATGTTATTTTGTCAAAAAAACAATAATGTATCAAATATGCACGTTTAATGAGTTTTTTTAAATATTAACTATGTGATTGTATAAATTATGTTTAACAAGGATTTGAACTCAATATAGTAGTGACACCTGATTGTTTTGTATCGGTGCAGTATTTACAGAGGGTTGGATAACATACTTTGCAGCATAAAGTTCTAGCCCTTTATGTTCAAATCCCGCTGAGGTTAACTTTTCCTTTCATCATTACAGGTTCGATAAAATAAAGTACTAGTAACACGGCACTGAGTCGATGTAATTGACTTTCTTGTCCCTCCAAATTGCTGGCCTTGTGCCTAAATTAGAAACAAACAATTATTATTTAACAAAATTAAGTTGGTGAATTGGTACTGGGGGTCGATTTAATCGACTTTCCCCTCCCTCCAAAGTTGTGCCTAAATGTAGAAACAATATAGTGAACTGAATAACAATGAGATTATCCAAACAACAACCAAACATTTCCTCTAATAAGCATATTTGAAGTATCATTGTTTATTTCTTTAGAAAATTTAATGTTTGTGTTTCTATTCTAGTTTTTGTATATTCTATTCAATTTACGACTATATGATTTTCTTTTTTTGTACACCAGAAGGTTGCCAACTTTTTAAAAATGTGGTTTGACGTGTAGCAAACATAGGAGTCTCTAGTATTCAGCTAAATATTCATCCACAAGCTACCTTCTTTAAAATGGACACATTGGGTAATTGACATTGGTTTCACAAGACAAAATTACTTATTTTAAAGTTTTTCTAAAAGTCTTCCATCGTAATTTAATGTAAGATCCTTTGTGTTCCAAACAACTAAATAATGAAGTTACATTTTTAAAAAATCTCAACTTTTGATTATTTGAAAATCATAGGCAGTTTTTTTTATTAGCCACTTGAATACTGGTAATACGATAAAACATGGATGGCTGTACATATGATTAAACTCCCTTATGCTGGTGTCACCCAGTACGCTTTGTAGTGTTCGTACACTCTAGTGTTAGTTGTGGTGTTAGTACACCATGTAGTATTAGTTCTGGTGTTATTACTTTGTAAGGTGGTTGGTATAAGGAAGGCCATCCAAATATGGTATCGGAGGGGTCTCTTTAACCCACAGTCTCAGACTATTACAATCCTTCCAACCCCTCTCAGCATGGAAAGTGAGTGTAAAATAACGAATGTGTCATGGTAGTTTTTGACAAGTCTAGCAACATTAACGTTATTGTCAAGGAAATGGCAACCTCCCTAGTGCGGGTGGGCTACACTATAAAAGCACCCAGTCCATGCTGTAGTGGTTGGTGTTAGGAAGGGCATCCAGCTATAGAAAGCTTGCCAAACAAGGACCATTCAGTTTGTGTCAAAAGACATGACAACCTCTCCTGTGCACTTGAAAACATATGTAAGATGCAGACGTTGCCTGTCTGGAGGGTTAGTAGACTCATTTCAGTAGAAGCGGACATTAAATGATGATACCTACATAGCTTCTTCTGAACAACTTTTCAAAGAGGGAAGTTGAATATAGCCCTTTCATGACTACTTTTATTGAAATACGCTATATTTTAATTAATGAAGAATTTTGACGGATTTTACTAAAATTATTTAGTTAGTAACTTATGTAATGTTTTTATATACAATTATGTTGGAAGATTTTAATTTAAATTGGAAACCTTTAAAATGTGTGGTTTTATTTCATAGAACCAGAGCCAATTTTGGCTGGGTTAGTAACTAAAAGGTTAATTAAAATAACAGTATATTTAATTAGAAATATGATAATGAAAAAGTTGATCATTTTTGATTCCTTTGTCTTTGGGTGTTTAATTTCTGGATATGTACATTGTATCAGGCTGGATTCAAACTGAGACTCATTTATTTCTAAATTCTATTTAAATTGCAGGTTTTCTGTGATAAACTTCAATGATGAGTAAAAAATCTGCTCGGAAGAGTCTGTATATTCAGAAAAATGTTGATGTTGCTGTGGCATTGAAAGAGCACAGAAAGGTATGGGTTTTTTTAAATTCCACTTTTTAATTACTGTATTTACTAGAATATAAGCCAAGCCCTTATTTCATGCCTGAGAAATGGATGAAAATCCATACCCCATTTATAAGACAAGGCAGCTAAATCAACATTGTTTACATGCCACAGTTTTGAAATTCTCATGAGTAGAGAATATATTTATCAAGTTTCAATATTTTGATTTTTAAAATGTTCTAAGTGTTGTTTAGAATATAGTTTTTGCTTCATAACTCCATTACATAGATTTAAAAAAAAAAAATTTTTTTTTTTTTTAACCAATTTTCGACTGTTTTAAAGGTATTCATTCAAAACACCAAAAACAATAGGAAATAGCAATTTCATGTTGAAAGTGAAACTGGTATAATATTTACCTCCAAAGCTAAAATATTTTAGCATCTCATTTACGTAAGATTTGACGTCGAATATAAGCAGACCCTCATTTTTACCATATTTCTTGGCTTATATTATAAGTATATACAGATTTTTACTTGGAATAACTGAAGGTGCATGGTGTAGTAGTTAAGGTTGGGCTCACAATCATATGATTGTGGGTTTAATTCCTGAACCTGGCAGTGTGTTCTTGAGCAAGAGACTTTGTTTCATGATGCTTTCATAAGAGGACTAGGTCCTCTTAAGAAAGCAAAGGTTGAATATTGTCACAGATAAGTCAGTACTCAAGCGGAGTCACTTGTTTCCAGATGAAGCAGAGGCCTGACATATCTCACTGAGTGCATTTCATCCTGGCAACAACACAAGGGAAATTTGGGAATATCTGCTATCCTTGACTCAGCCGAAGAGACCTGACATTTTTTGGCAGGTTTTCTACAGGTGAATGCCCTTCCTATCACCAACAGTGTACTGTACTTATCAGAAGACAGCTATTAGTTCCCCTGTGAAGTGGTTGTCTTTATGAAAAGTATCTACTTATGAAACATGTTTGAACATTTTTTTGATGTACAAATTGTCAGCCATCCATGTCATTCTAAAATGGACACAAAATTTATTTATTTTTGATCAATGTTGGTTAACATTTTAAAATCACTAATTGTAGTTTTATATCAATGAATATTGTTTTTAATTTTCTTTTTCTTTATTCTAGGGTAAAAATGACCATTATGATGATCTTATGGCTCAGTTAAAATATCAGGATGTAAGTAAAATTATTTTTGTTAAAAAAATTAGATGTAACAATGTAGATAATTGTAAAATGTATTTGAATAATTGACATGTATATGAATATTCTTTGCAATCTTTCATAGATTTTGTGCTAAACTCCAAAATCTGTTGTCACTGCTGGATTGGTTCCTTCCAGCAACTTCTACTTAAAAGGTGTCTTAGTTGGTTTGATCGCACATGCTGTCACCCAGGTAGTAAGCTTGTTTGAAATGTAATCTTACCAGAATCCCCTCCCAGGATGGCATAAACTGCGAGATGGACAGTTGGAAATGGATTGACATGATCAAGTTGGATTGAGCTAATATCTGGTCCTTGTGCATATGGTGTCTGTTGAAATTGTAACTTGCTGATACTAACAATATCCACTTAGGATGTCAGTGATTGTCATACATGGACAACCTGTTTATGATGCTGTGGTTGGAGCTAGCTCAATCCATCCAAGGTGAACACAGATACAAATACAAGTACAGCATATTGGTTAAACAAAACAATTATCAAAAATATTGGAGCATTGAGTTGATTGAAATTCTTAGAAAATGTAGAAATCTGAAGCACAGAAAATGTGTAATATGTTATGTTTTAGCTATTATTGGGTTTCAAATAATCGTCACCCCCAACTTATTAGTTTTGCCCCCCCCCCCCCCCCCCACGCGGTTATTAAAATTTGGTAATATATTTTTCTTTTTGAACAGTTAGTTAATGCCTCTTTGTAAATGGAAAACACTACAAAATAAATGTATTGAATGTATTATTTTTCCTTAGGTGAAGTTATTAAAAGCATACCTGACAGACTTCCAGGATTGTGTTAGTCTTTTGGATGGGCATTTCTATGATTTTGTGCGAGACATATCTGTGAGTAACATTGTTTTAGATTATTTGGATAACATCACTGTGAAAATAATTAGTGATGGTATTTTCCAGAACTCTTTAAGCCTTTTTTTTCACAACAGTACAATTTATCTAACCCATGCTAGTGTGGAAAAATGGACATTAAACGGTGGTGATAATGATATTATGTAAGAAATTTTAAGTTATGCTTCAAACACCAGCTTAATAATGAGAAAGATAGTTTATTCCTTTCAAATTCTTGATTATTAGGAAATCAAGCAGTGTGTTTCATTAAAATTATGGTAACAAGAGTTAATTTGGTGCCTCAACATGGCCATAGCTCAATAGTTGAAACTAGTAAAGGTAGGAGAGAGGGGGAGGGTGTGTTTTTTTCTCAAAGTTATGTCAGTGTTCTATAATTGTTTATGTTGATATAACTAGAATATTTGGAGATATCAAATTCCACAATTAGTTACCTAATCATCTAAGGCTGGATACCCTTCCTGATGCCAACATGCACTTTTTAAGGATAGTTATATATTCATCTTTGTTTAGCTGGTTAGCTGTAAGACATGTTACTGCTTGTATGTGTTTGTGGAATTATAAGTAATGTAATTTCACAAACAGACAATTTGAATCAACGGGAGCACTGATTGTCAGAAATGACAGAGGTACAACAACGACAACAATCATCATTTAACGCTTACATTGGTTAGACGAGTTGTCACTATGAGACTAGTTAGGTCAAGTGACCACATGTTGCTCATACGGATCTGTATTTTTGGCATCATTTCTATGGCTGGATGTCCTTCCTAACACCACTATATAACCAAATTCATATATAAGCCATTGGTTGATCTAAAGTTCAAAGAAGACTCTTGCTAAAGGTGCTGAGCAGTGGGATAGAACTTCAAACCATGTGGTTTCTATAAAACCACTCATTTTAAAGGTTTCCAATTCAAATTCAAATCTTCTGCTATAAATTTATATAAAAACCTTACATTAAGTTACTATCTTAGTAATGAAATAATAATTTTAGTAAATCTGTAAAAATTCTTCATCAATTAATTGAAATACATTAGAAATACTGTCATGAAAGGGTTAACAATCAAGTTAACCAGAGTATGGAGTTTGAATTTTTTTATTTTGTACATCCCATTTATATTTAAAGAAATTTACCACAAAATTCCCTGTCTCCAATCAGAAGAAATCAATCATATTTTTAATTTCTTTTCTGCTTTGTTTCAGGTTATAAACTGGTTTATAAATGAATCTTTGAGCAAGCACTATTTATTATTTCTTAAAAGATTAGTTGTGGCACATCCTGTTCACTTAAAATTTGTACTGCAGAAATTATTGCAACATTTTAAACCAGGTAAGTTATTTTAAATATTTTATGTGGTTTCTTTTTCTATTTTATGCTACTTTCGATGTTTAAATGTTAGCATGCATGAATTGAGAGAGCACCTGGGCATTAGAAGAATCTGATGCAGTGTGCAAGAGAAGATATCGCTGGTATGGATGACAATTGTTGGGTGAAGAAGTGCTAAGAGTTTTCAGTGGAAGCTGCAGAAAAGGAAGGCTCAGGAAATCCTGGCCAGAAGTGATCGGAGCTAATCTCAAAAAACACTGAACCTTACATGGAGTTGAATGATGATTTTGGCAACATAATAATTATTCTTCCAATTCATTGTTGTAAACTAATCATGGGCAAACTGCCGGCTGTATGTAGCCCGTCTGGCTTTCTGAATGGCATGCTTGAAAAATGTTGCCCATGCCAGTTTTAAACTGTTCTTCGTCTGAAGTATGTGATCAAAGCTAGTCTAATAGATATAACTAATGGTTTGGGGACATCTAATGAGAATCACGATTGAAAATGCTTTGTGATGCAATAGTTGGTTGTAGCTGGGGTGGAAATAGGTTGAGCTAGCTGGGAGAGAAGATAGATATGATGACACTAAAGCTTCATATTAACATGGTAAGAATTTCCGTTTATCTATTTTCTTTTTTCTACTATTTAGTTGTTTCTCTTCGTTTTTTTTTTTTTATCCCAGTCATTTTTTTTCTAAAGCTACTCTCCAATCCCAGATACTATGGAGTTGGGGTGGTTGGAAAATTGATAATTTTTTCCATTTGGTTTTGCCTATAAAATATGTCAAGCAATTCTTTCCTGAGTCATTCTAACCACATACCCGTAATATTGGAGCTGTGATCTCTAAATTAAGAGAAGTAGTGGTTCTATATAGAGTGACTCTATGAGCTATGCACTCTATCAAGTAATGTTACTCCAAAGAGTCTTTTGGACATGTAGTTAGAATGACTTGGGGAAAAAATTTCTGGACAGATTTTATGGGCAAAACCAACTGGCAGGAGACCCAGGGGTAGACCCCGAACTCAATAGTTGGATAACATCCATGATTGTTGGTCTCAGCTGCATCAGTTGGAAACAGTTGCTTCTGACAGGATCTGCTGGAAGGTGTGTTTGGCCTCTAGACCCTCATAAGAATAAGTAGGCAAAGAAGAAACAGGTTAAGTCTGCATAGAAATGTTAATTCAATGGTGTGAGTAAATTTTCTTCTATTTGTAGTGTTAAATTCTTCAAGTCCTGTAGAGGTTCAACAAAAAGAACACTTTATATTATGTGGTCACATCCAGTCAGCTCTGAAATCTATTTATGATAATATGCCAATGTAAGTTATCTTTTATATTTGTATTCATTTTCTTTCTCAAACTGTTAACCAATATAAGGAAACTAATTAATGTACTGCATGGAACTGCATTAGCAAGACATTCTTGAAAAGTACAAAACAACACTAACTACATCACAATAAAAAGTCTTCACTTTAGATTACTGCAGATTTTCATAATCTCTCTACTAGTAAATATACTACAAACATCTTCATTTTTTCTGCTAAATCATTTTAGATATTAAGATGTTAAGAATTAAATTGAGACTGTAAACTAAGCTTTAAATATTTGTTTTCATTACAGGATGCCCAATGTATTAATGAGTCTTCTTCTCAAGGAATTTCCTTATTTCAAAGGCAATGTTTTCACTCTAGAATGCTACACTCGAAATTTATTACAGATTTCATTATTCATGCCTGATCATCGATGTAAAATTTTGGAACTTATTATAACAAAGATCGTTAATTTTGATGTAAGTGAGAAATTATTTCATATCCAATCTATCGATTCACTTCATTATTTTGTTTTATTTTTTTAGATTATATATTAAATGCAAGCATTGCTGGAGCTGGTGCAGTAATGTGCCAACTTCAGCACTCGGTCATTAGAATAAAAGAGATAGGTGTAAAAGCCAAAGTCGCTATCTTCAATTTGGTATTTGTGCCAACCATTACCTCTGGTCATTAATGTTGAGCAATGACTGAAAGAATACAAGAAGCTGAATGTGTCTTTGGAGTATTGCTAGGAGATCAGAGAGCTGCTACTTCTCCAAATTGAGGGATCACAGCTCTGATACTACTATGTAGTTAGAATATCTAAGGAAAGAATCACTTGGCAGATTTTATAGGCAAAGCTGATTAGAAGTAGACTGAGTAAGGTGGTTGGATAATATCCATAAGCTTCGTTGGTCTCACTTGGGAATCCTGCCAATTGGAGAGCGTTGCTTTACATAGGGCCCTCAGGAAGGTGTCTGTTAACTGTCCCTAAAACCGTCTCAGGAATAGATGGCTGAAGAAGACATTTTGGTTTTGGACATTGATGAAATCAAAATTTCTATTTGTTTTCAACAATAGCTGTTCAATTCTGGCGAATAACTCTTAACATTCTGTATAACAAGAAACTGCATTAGCAAAACATTTTTCAATGTTTGCATCACAAAAAATTAAGTCATTTTAGTTTCCTGCAAATTTTCACAATGATCTGCCAACTAATGAAGAAACTGTAGACCTTTGTTTTTAGATATTTTCTGCTAAGGCATTTACAGAATGTTAAGAAATAAGTGTTATTTGTGTAGCTGACAAAGACAGTCAAGAGATGTGATGATGGCAGTGATTAAAATCTGGGTATTCAAAATGTAAATAAAATATATAGAAGTGGAAATTTAAAGGTTTCACTATATCATTTTAGATTGATGAAAAAGTTTTAGACTTTTGATTACATATATAGATATACTTACCTAATGATCATTATATATAAGAATATATATTGGATTGTAACATTACAAGATTATAGTAAAACAGATATTTAAATCGGCCATATCCGGCCAGAATTCTTTCATCTTTTTTCTGTTCAAACCAGTGGTAACTGGCTGCTCATACTAACGTTAAGGTATTGTTCTCAAAATAGGTATCAAGATTTTGTAGATTTGATATTATGTGAGATAAAGCCTTTTCTGTGAAAACAATAGTAAATACAATGTGAATGCTAAAGACTGGTAGAATATACCCAACCTTCGAGGAACAGCTTTTGAAAAAGAAAGCAAACTCTCCTTAAAGTTCCACTTCTCTGATATGATTTATTGTTAAAATTAATTTTCATTGTAGTTGATGAGTCCGCGCCAAGAAATACTTGCTGAGAATGAAAATGCTGATCTTGATGGAATGATTGACATGGTAAATTTCAATAATCAATATTTATTGGAAAGATAGAAAAGTATCTTTAATTCCTAATGGAATTGTAGGGGATACTGTCCTGACACTAACTCTGAACACAGCTAAGTTCTTCCTGGGAAGGAAATGAAAGGGCCCTTTACTCCTGATGGGATTGGGGGTGGAAAACATCTAAAAAATTAATAAGCAATGGGGGCTGATTATTTGAGACCTTAGAGTATTTGGAAAGCAAAACCATATACATTCATACATAGTCATACATACACACATCTGCACTCAGAGTTGTTGTTGCATCAATAATAGCATGAACCTCAAACACCGCTAGGATAAGTAGAAAAACAGCAACTGTTGCCATCTCACAGTTGTCTTAATCTTTCCTGCCTCCACTATGACGGGATAACATTAGTCTACAAGGCTACAACGCTGCATCCCATACAATTAAATACTGCATGATGGAGTGTGTAATGTTATTCTAGGCAGGTATATTGTATCATCATCATTATACATCCATTTTCTATGTCAGAAAATCATAAGCAATGTTGGTCAGAGAAAACACATCTTGCTCATATGTTCCATATTTTAGCATGATTGCTATGTCTTGATGCCCTATTCAATGCAGTCACTTTACAGTGTGTACTGGGTG
The DNA here is from genome assembly GCA_964016885.1 of Eledone cirrhosa. Taxonomy (NCBI): domain Eukaryota; kingdom Metazoa; phylum Mollusca; class Cephalopoda; order Octopoda; family Eledonidae; genus Eledone; species Eledone cirrhosa. The sequence goes on from OZ024746.1 coordinate 8,245,663, forward strand.
CAAGCACTACCATACTACAGGAATGTATTGGTTGCATTTTATCATAGCTACCAGGAGATTTTTTACTGATATTTTTATTTAGCAATACATGCAAACCACATACAGGCTCTCTTTGTTACCTTGCCCCCAAACTAGTTGATGAATAACTAGATTACAGTATATGCTGTTCTTCTGATTCCTGAATTTGTATCCTCTCAGCATTGATAAGAATAATCACCAATTAAGGTGAGATTAAGTCAGTAAATAAGCCTCTTCACTTAACTCGTTTATTTTTTTTACCATATATCTAATAGAAGACATTGCTTATGATTTTCAAATAATTATGAAAATAATTCTAAATTTTGAGGGATTTAGTAATAAAACTTACTTTCTCATTAAGCTGGTTTCTGAAACAATTTAACAAATGTTCATCCATAAAATTATAGTGGAAGGTTTTTAGATAAATATCTCTGGCTTGTCTGGGAGATCAGTAGCCACCACTTCAGTATTGCCTTTGTCTATGTAGACCTGTCCAACCCTCGCTAACAGGGAAAGTGGACATTGAAACGACGATGATGATAAACACTTAAGCAGTTGAATGTCGTAGGGGTAGTTTCTGGTGATTTGGTATCTAATGGGTTAATGATGCAAGGAAACTATATTTTTATACTCAAAGAGTATTGAAGCTCAAAGTTAGATCAGAATCTGAGGGTTTTGTGTGAATTTTTAATGCATCACCTGTCATTTGAGCATATTGTTATTGTATTTTTTGCAGGTTACTAAAACTGAGTTTGATCTTCATCCCAGCCAGTTGATGAAACATCCACAAGCTGAAATGTTGGATGTATTCATGAATATACTATTATCTTATATACAGAATGTTGCCTATAATTGTAAGTGTATTGTGTAATGTTCCTTCTGTAATGTATGGCTTATATTGTTCTGATGGATTGTATGTTTTTTATGCAAGATATAATACTTGTACCTATAACAATATCTATGTCAGCTCTCTCTGCTTTGATATTTTACTGCCAAATCTGCATTGAGGGGTTATTGGTCAACAAGTTGATATTTACATTGTGTGTGTGTGTGTGTGTATCCTTCCATATACTGCAATAGATTTTAAGTAAATTAGGAACTCTATTCAAAGAGAGAAAGCCTTTTTCACCTCCTCTATGATACACCTATATACTTGAATATGTGACCCAAAAAATCAATGGTAGAAGGGGGTTGGCTTATATTTGGGGGTCAATATTTTGATGATTTTTCACCAATTTCAAATTAATTTTTGCCCATTACTCACACAAAATAATTTTCTACTTTTGGCACAAGGCCAGCAATTACCCAGTACTTTATTTTATCGACCTTGTAAGGATGAAAGGCAAAGTTAACCTTGGCAGGATTTGAACTCCGATCGTAAAGGGACGTAACTATGCTGGAAAGCATGTCCGACCCTCTACCGATACTGCCAATTCATCGCCCTCAAACACAAAATATTGATGTCAGTTTACATTTGAGTATATTTGGATGAATTTATCATCACATCAGCACTACTATTTTATTTACAGAGTAATCTTTTTTTTTCAGCTTTTGAGAATTCTTCATTACTAGATGATAGTATGCAATGTAAAATTGATTGGCCTAGTTGTAAAAAACTATATCGAGAATTACTATTTATATTTGAGAATGTCATCTTACCAACCCACAAGACATGCCATGTACAGTTTTTCATGTTTTATATCTGCAAATACCACATTGTAAGTGATTTCATTTTTATATTTATTCTTGTTTACCTCTTGTATCTGTTGTATATTAATTATTTTGATATTTTTTGAAACCCTTTCGTTAGCATATTTTTAATGAATCACACTACCTATAATTTTGACAGAAATGAAGAGTTTGGAGGGATTTAGTAATATAACTTTCACATTAACTAAACTGGTATTTGGAACATAACAAAGATGCTTACATGAAATTATAACGAAATGTTTTAAACACTTTAAAATAATTTTGTATTGCAGAATGAGAGGCAATTTGGTATCAAAAGGGTTAAATATGCTAAATTTTCTCACCTACTTGTGTAGATTTGTACATCTACTGAGATATTGTTGTCACTACTTCAGCAAGTACAGTAAAGACTATCCTTAGCTGAGGAAGTTCAAAATATTTCTCTGAGTTGTCTCCAGTACTTGGAGTAATTATTAAAATATTACTTGCTGAGCTTGTGTTGTCTTTTCCTCATCCCATAACTATTTCTAATTACCATAAATACTTGTATGGTAATTATCCAAAATTAGACAAAAATTCACTGATAAAATAATGGGGTAGACTTTATTTTGTTGATATCAATTTTTTACATCCACGTAAAAAAAGGTGCCAAAATACCTGAAGTTATTGCTTTACAAAGAAACAGATATACTACATTTTAGAAGTATTTCTACAGAAGTTTCTAGTATCACGGGCCTTTATTTACGTTTTCATTTTAAGGCATGATTCATTGGATTTGTATGTAAAATAAAAGCTTGTTATATTTGGAAGCTGGCCTTACTGTTGTCTGTTAAAAACAAACAAATTTGAGAAACTTGTTGAAACTTTATAAAATGGATGAAATGGTAAAAAAAATCATTATGTAATGTAGTTGTGAAACAAAAATATACTCTAAGCCTTTTTGGATATCAAAATATTAAAACTTTATAAAAATATTCTCCACTACTTGGGGTAATTTACAAAATGATGGCATTTAAACAATGTGTTGATTAGCTGCATTGGTTTATACAGTTTCTGGATACTTGCCCATTTCTCTGAGAATTGGGGTTGGTTTATGCAAGAGTATGTACAGTAGATGTTTGATGTTTCAGTATTGGTAGAAGGTTGGACGCCATGCTTTGCAGCATAGAATTACGGCCCTTTACAGTCAGTTCAATTCCTGCCGAGATTAACTTTGCCTTTCATCCTTACAGGGTCGATAAAATAAAGTACCAGTAATGCACTGGGTAATTGCTGGCCTTGTGCCAAATGTAGAAACAATTATTTACAGGTTGTCTGTAGTTTGATAAGAGTAAGTTTGTTGGCCTTGTCTACCACCTGTTAACTCTTTTGATACCAGACTGAAATTACCCCTAATTCTATGATACAGAGCTGCTTATTTAAAAGTATTTATATTTATCTAAAAACCTGTTTTAATTTTATGTTAGAACCTTTTAAACACCAACTGGTAATATAACTAAATCCCTTCAAATTATTCATTATATTCAAAATTAGAAATATGGTAACAAAGGTGAGAGAAATACCCTTTGTTTGGAATGTGTGAATATGCTCTTTAATGTGTTGTGAGCCTAGTGTAATTCATTTTGATACCAAACAAACCTGCTATAGTACTATACATGTCTCCTTCCCATATTATATATATATATAGTCCATATATACATATAGTACATATATATGTTTATGTATATATGAAATTTAGTTGTATTTTTTGTAAGTTTATCATTTAAAAAATATATTTTTAGTTGCTATGTGATGGATTTTTGGATTATCTTTGGAAAAAATTCAGCAATCCCAATACTGCACCAATTTTCAGAGTCACCTGCAGTTCGTATTTGGGCAGTTTTCTTGCACGCTCAAAATATATACCTGTCAGGTTTGTTTTAATTTCTTTTCTTCTGAATATTCTGTGTCTAATCCTTTCTATTACAAACATCACTTTCTTTTATGGTACTGTTTAACTCTTAACATCCTGTACCACATGAAACTGCATTAGCAGGCTATTCTTCAAACACATAGACTTCATTATAGGAAGAATTAAATCCTTTATCATAATGAAGCAAATTTTTGTAGTATTTGTCCACTATTAAACATAGTAAAAGTGGGCGAATTGGCAGAGTTGTTAGAATGTTGGATAGAATGCTTTGCAGTATTTTGGTTCGTTGCTCTCAGTTTAAATCCCGCCGACCTCAGCTTTGCCTTTCACCCTTTTGTGGTCGATAAAAAAAGTACCAGTCTAGTAATGGGGTCGATACTTCCTCTATATTTCTTTCTCACTTCTATTCTGTTGTTCTCTATCCTTCTCTGGAAGAAATCTGCTGTATTCCGACCTGGAGAGATGAGCTCTGCCAGGTTTAAAAATACCCTAGAAATGCTGAATGTCATATGGTGTGCCTGCAACTCCCCCCAGAGTTATGGAACCATGCGAACATACTAAATCATTACATCATGTTGAAAGTTAATTTTTTTTACTGTCCGTTAGAAGTGAAGGTGTAGTGTTAGGGTGTTGTATTCACTATCATAAGGTCATGTATTTGATTACTGGACTGGGTAGGGCAGTGAGTTTTTGAGCAAGATGATTCATTTTACATTACTTATGATAGAATTGGAGACCATATTAAAACACCTGAGAAATCTCTTATGGTACGCAACCTCATAGGAGGCCAGCTAAATTTGCATAGGTGGGAAGAGTAAATTTCATTTTTTTTATTTGTAGTTCCCAAGGGGTTTTAAATGCTTGGAATAATCCAGAAATTATTTGGTTCAAATTTACAGTTGCTTTTGGATTAATCCTCTTAATACATTATGCTGGATCTATTAAACTGAAAATATATACTGCTCTCTCTCTGCAGTGTTAGAAAGGGTATCCAGCAGTCATTTTGTGTTGCTTAAATGCATAAGGATCTTTAATTGAAATTATGTTGGAATAAGAATCTTGATATATCACTATTTCCTGGCGTCGAAGATGTTACTTTTTCCCTAAAATAAGTCTACCATGCGTCCTGGAGGCCGAAGGTTGTTTATTATTTAAAAAAAAAAATTTTTGGTTGTCACAATTAGGGTGCGTCCTTGGTGCCGGAAAATACGGTATATATGTCCTATTGCTGGTGGTATGATAAAATACACCTAGTCCACCTTATCAGATGGTGGTGCTGGTGCCAATTTAAAAAGCACCCAGTACCCCAATACATGTGAAGTGGTTGGCTTAAGGACTAAAAACCATGCCAGAATGGTATATATCAGTGAGCTGCAGTCATTTGACTCGTCTAGCTTCACTGTGATAATCCATGCAAGTATAAAAAATGGATGTAATATAAGGATGATGCGGATGTCCTCTTTACCATTTCTTGCAGTTGTAAATTGAACTGTTGCTCTACTAAACTTGCTACCTGTACTCCCCCACACTGCCTCTGTACTCTCTTGTATTTTAATTACCTCTTTACTCCCCATACATCGATTACCTCCCTCCCCTTTTTTGCTGTCAGCACTGTTTTGTGAGTAACAAACAGTATGATCAGTCCTTTGTTGTAAAGCCCACCCTTCAGAACACTTTAATTCTACTCTAAAACCTCATGGACATTCCTGTTATTTGTTAATAAAATGATACCGTGTAATAAAATGTCGATAAAAGATATTTGCTTTTATGCACATTTTCTGTGATATCTCTTCTTTTTCAGTTCTTTGATAGTATGCCTTGAAGTGTTCTGTCAATGGATACATGACTATATTGACATGGCTAGTAGCAACAGGGATCAGAAACCAGCATTTCTTAAAAACCATGAAGCATTTTATTATTTATGCCAAGCTGTATTTTATATATTGGTCTTCCGTGTCCGTGACATTCTTGATTCTGAAAAAGGTAAGAATGAGGAGTAACTTTTCTATTGTTTTCATTACCACTTTATCATAGTGTGATGTTGTTTGGAAAGCTTTATATTGAGTGGCATATTATGGTCTGTTCTGTTAGTCAAAATGGTGTATTGAGTTGCATGTTGATATCTCTAAGATAGACTATTACAGGTGCATCCCCTTTTATTACCATATTTTTAATGGGAGATGCTGCCATCAACATAATCGTTTAACACACATTTTCCACATTAGCATGGGTTCAATGTATTTCAATTCAGTTTGAAAATAATCAAGAATGTGGAGTAATTTTTTTCAATATTAACCCTTTCATGTCTATTTCTTATGAAATACACTTCTATTTCAATTAATGAAGAATTTTGAGGGATTTACTAAAATTATTATTTCATTACTAAGATAATGTAAGTTTCTTATATAAAGTTATGTTGGAAGAATTTAATTTAAATTGGAAACCTTTAAAATGAGTGATTTTATTTCATAGAACCAGAACTGGGTTTAGCTGGGTTGCTAACGAAAAGGTTAAATTGATTTTGGAATATAACTTTAGAAAGGGTCTTACATCATCATCGTTTTTACGTTTGCCTTCCCATGCTTGCATGTGTTAGGCAGGTCCTTATCAGCACAGCATCTCTCCACATGTCGCAATCCTTTGTCATTGTCTCTGTGATTATGATGGAAGAAAGGTTTTTAGATAAATATAAACACTTTTGTATCATAGATCTGGATTTGATTTCTGGCAGTTTGCTATCAAAAACAGAATTGACTTTCAAAAATACCAATGAAAGAACTAGCAATGCACCCAACATATTTTGTTATCTTCATAAGGCATGATAGAAAATTAATATTTTTAACAGTTAAGCTTATTTTTCTGCCTGAACACTTTGTATTTGAACTAAAGAAATTGCCTCAGCAGTTGTTTTTCTTTTTTTTGTATTTTTCAGCCATTAAAAGAGCTCTTGCTTGGAATTTTCAACGTATCATTACTTGTTATTTAAATCCTTTCAAGTTCTGTATGCCTCAACTAGTAGAGAAGTTTGCTGCAATAACTGAGTATGTAATACTTCTTTCTATTATCTCTTTTTTTTTTGTTCTGTTTTGTCATGATAGAACATTTCCATGTGTTTGGCTTGTAGAGACTTTCATGGTAGTGTTCCATGTCTTTAGCTTGTACAGAACTATTGTCGCCATTGGTATCTACAAAGCCTTAAGTTACACCTGACTTGTGAGCCCATTCCCTTTCCTCCTTGTTGCTCACCAGTTGAAGGCAGCAAAATGGTAGAATTATTAGGGCATTAATTAACCCTTTCATTGACACATTTCTGAGAGACACTGGCTTTTAAAAATAGACAAGACTCAGGAGGGGGTCGAGTCAAATAACTAATCTTCCCATTATTCATTTGTTGTTTGGAACACCAGCGCGTGGGCCCCTATTTGCTCATAATAGTGAGAGATGGGGAAAGACGAGGCCGTGGGAGTTTGGTTCCCTTGTGATCAGACCTCGTGTATATGTATGTTTCACACTCACACTGAGGCTGTCTAGTTATCTCTCTTTACGATTTTCTTTTGTAGACTTGCGTTTAAATTTTCGATTGACTTCCATTTACAGTGATGAGACTTGCCAACTCTTGTCAAGTTTGCAAGACATGAATTGCACAGTTGGTTGTGATTACATAACAAAAGTGCTTACATAGAATTATGATGGAAGTGTTTTTAGAGAGAGAGATAATCAAATTAAACAGTTTTGTATCAGAACAAGCAAGTTTCAGGTGGTTTGGTATCAAAAAGGTTTAAATGTCTTGTGGTTTTTGTTCTCTGCTTTGAGTTCAAATGTTGCTATAGTCATCCTTTATAGTTCAATAAATTAAGCACCAGTTCAGGGCAAAAGATTGGCAGAATTGTTAGAGAGCATCGAATGAAAAGCTTTGTGGTATATATCTCCAGTCACTATGACTTGGTTTCAATATGCTGGGTTATTGTGAAAAATTCTGAACCGATTACTCAGCAATTTAATAAGTATTTTCCTAAAGTTTCCTGCATTGCATTTATGGATTTAGCAAATTGCAAGAGGAATAACTCATTACATTGTTGGGAGGGAGTTATTTACCTTGGTTTAGTTAAAAGTAAAATAAGAACTTGAAAGCTTGACTTGGGGAGGATTTGAAATAAACTGTTGTAGGAATAAATATGACAGTGGATATATCTTACTCAAATTCCAGATCTAATCGGCTAGATTTGTTACATTTTTCTGAAGGAAGAATTATGGTTGAAGTATTAATTTTAGTTGGTTGGTTTGTTATTTTTTCCATGTTTTTCACTGTAACTCAGTTTAAGATTATTTCTACTGTATTGGTACCTGATGAGAAAATGTATATCTTAAAGGCCAGATACATTTAAACCAGCCATACCTGGCCAGAATTCTCTCACGTCCTTCTGTTCAAACTAATTGTAACTGGCCACTCATACTGACGTTAATGTATTATTCCCAAAATAAATATCAAAATCTCGTCAATTTGATATTATGTGAGATAAAACCTTTTCTGTGAAAATACAATAGTAAATATAGAGTAATGTGAATGCTAAAGGGTTATATTTAAGGAGTCTTAGGTAGGTGTGAGTCTATTAATATTGCAATAGCATGTGTATCTATGATTTTATGCTAGTTTCTTGTGCTTTATTGTTGTTGGGGTGGGTATTTCTTTACTTGCTAATAGGTTAGAAATTATTTTACTGATATTTTTAATTAGGTTTTTGACAACTGACAATGGGAGGAATCTATATTAATATATTTGAGTCATTAGGTTTGATATGTGGTTTAAGTGTCTATTTAGTCTGGAACTAACTGTTGAAACAGTAAAGAGCTCAACTGTCAGGGTCCTGACTCATTCATATATATATATTTATATCCATGTGTGTATTTACATCTGAATCTCTGCTGATTATCTGGTTTATGACATTGTTTTACTTTGTTGTGTTTTTCATGGCTTGCACATAGCCTACACTTAACTGTTGATATCCTTTAAAAGTTCACCTGAAAATATCTGAAAAAGGATTTGTTAATTTGAATATTTATAGTAAGATTACTTGTGGATAGGTCATTGTAAAAACTGACAATATTTTATATTTGTAAAGAAAAGACTTCAATTTTTAATGTGATGCTTTGATGGTTCTGTTGTGCTAATTTGTCTTTCATGGTGTACAGGACATTAAGGGTTAAAGTGACTATCAGTTCAGTGTCATGTAGAGTTTTATAAAGTATCTTTTGGATAACATTATTCAACTACAATACACAATCATAACAGCTGTCTGAAATTCTGAATTTACCATATATACTGGAATATAAGCTAAGGAATATGTGACCAAAATATCAATGGTAGTGGGGGTCAGCTTATATACACTGTCTAAACAATGTGTAGATTAGCTGCCTCAACTTATAAATGGGGTTTGGATTTTTTACCCATTTCTCAGGCATAAAATATGTGGGGTGGGTCAGCTCATATTTGAGTATATATGGTATACATTATCATAAACTCAATAAAGCGTGTTGAAGATTTACAATTGTAATAATCAGCTAAAAACACTAGCATGGAATCAAATAAAAATCTTGAACAGAGACATGGCTAATACAGTTTAACTAAAATCTGTTCATAGATGATGTTAAACTTGACCTAGATGTGTCAAAATTCCTTGTATTATATGATTTCCATTCAATGTTGAAACTGAAAGATATCTTATATATATATATATTACAATTTAAGATTGTTTTATTTGTAGGCTTAAGGGGGGGGGGGGCTGTTGTAAAAATAGACATCTTAAGCTAGTTTAAAATTTCTGAATCTAAGGCAAAATCAAGGAAAACCAGATGATTTCCTTCAAAGTCGATTGTGAATGCTTTTTGAATGTAAACTGTTTTATTAACAGCCTAAAATATCCATCTAACACCTGGTTAGATAGATATTCGCGACATTCTAACCACATGCCCGTAGTATCAGAGCTGTGATCTCTCAATTCGGAGAGGTAGAAGCTCTACCTGGAGTGACTCTCTGTAGCCTTGTTTTTAAAATAGTGTATCTTTGTTGTAGTCGACTAAAACAGTTGATGTCTGGAGGGGCATCCAGCTGTAAAACATTCTTGAAATATCTCATCCAACCCATACCAGCATGGAAGAGCTGACATGAAAAAGATGATGATGATGATGTGCATATTAGTGCATGTCTGGCATCTTCAGCAGACAGTAGTAGTAGTAGTAGCTTCTTTTGATTAGATTGGACAAATTATATTACAAGGGCAATATAATGAAGTTTGCCGTAGATGCTCATTATCTTATTGATGCTGGCAGAAACACAACCTGGATTAAAGATAAAGAAGAAAATATTGTGATAGCATCAATTGAACAAATAGCTTCTAAATATCCTCTGCCAAGCATGTATTAATTCTGATAATGTTATCAGGTTGACATGGGGGCCAACTTCTCCATTGCCTATAGACATGCCACTTGATAATGTGATCCCTTGTAGGTTTTCTAGGGCAAATTTAAAACTTGGTGGAGCTCATCTCACCAGGTCTGAATACAGCAAATTTGTTCGAGAGAAGGATACAATGAATGAGAGAATGGACGTGAGAAAGAGATATCGAGGAAGAATAACCTCGGTACTTGACTGGTAATTTTTTTTTTTTTGACCTCGAATGGATACAGCAGTTTTGTTCCATGCTACTGATAATTCAATATCTAACAGCACCCATACTGCCAACACTATGCAATGGAAATCACGGTAATCCTCACAATGTAAAGAGTTGTAAGATTGCTAAGAGAAATATAACAGGAATCATCTTCTGTGGCAGGAGTAATGTTATATTTCTAGTCTCCTATTATTAACATGTAAATGTATCCATTTACATTTTAATAATAGGAGACTAGAAATGAGAGCTAGATGTTTATTGCTGTCATATTTATAGTATTCTATGATTAATAAGTAAATGTATCTCGTCAACATCTGTACACTATATCTATCTACATACATGGTTTGTGATATCATTTTTGTGCTGATGTTTATGGTATTGTATACATTTTGTGTGCTTGTATGTGGTCAAGACTATTTAAATTGGCCTTATCCAGCCAGAATTCTCTTCTCTCTTTCTGTTTAATCCGGCCCAAACCGGCCTTTCACACTGATGTTATATAATTTTAAAAATAGATGTCATCAAAAACTTGTAAATTCGAGATAATGCAAGATAAAGCATTTACCACAAATATACAAATATACATAATTGTAAATTCTTTATATTTACACTCCTACTGAGAAAATTTCAAGTCCGCACAGAAAATTAACAAAGTGATCTAATATTCTAACAATTCCACCAATGCTGTGGACTTATACTTTATTCTGTCAACTTGAAGGCAAAGTTGCATTTCAACTGTGAGTAGACATTCAAAACATATCACAACATATTTTGTTCTAAGCTCTAATGACTGTCAGTTCACTTTGGTTAATATTGGTCTTAACAGATGTCGGATGATTTCAACTTACTCATAGGTACAGATATAATTGTGTAGTTAAGGAGTTTGCTTCACAACCACATGGTGTCAGGTTCAGGCCTACTGTGTGGCTTCTTCAGCAAGTGTCTTCTACTTTGAGGTTCACCAATGTCAGTGAAATTTGGTGTAGAATCCTGTCAATAGCTGCTTCATAAAAAGATATTTCATAAAATACTAAATATGGAAAAAAATAAGTACTGGGATTGATATAACTGACTAAAAAAATCCTCGAATCTAGTGCTCCATCATGGTCACGGTCTGACAGGCCTCCAAAATTATAAAAGAATTTACTGTTATAGACATATGTAATTATTGTAAACATAGCAGTTGTTCTCACCTCACACTTCCTGTTTTATCACTTTTAGCCATATATATCTAACCTGGCACCTTCCTTATAAATCTTAAGGCCATGTCCCTAGCAAAAGCAGGGATTTCACTTGGACCCCATGGCAAGTTTTCCATTTCCCCCAAAAACCTGCACCCCCTCCTCGCCAACTTCCTGGCTTTAATTTCCTCTGTTATCATCTTTAACCCTTTAACATTTAAACCAGCCATATCCAGCCAGAATTCTCTCACCTCTTTCTGTTCAAACTGGCTGTAACTGGCTGCTCATACTGACATTAAGGTATTGTTCTTAAAATTAATAATATCAAAACCTCATAGATTCGATATTGTGAGGTAAAGCCTTTGCCACAAAAATACAATAGTATATATCGAGTAATATAATGTTAAAGGGTTAATCATGCCTTTCTTGGTCTTTCCCTTCTATTTCCATTACTAAGTTTCATTCTTCTTCAACACATCACCCAACCATTTCATTCCATTTCTCTTCACAACATTCATCAATAATCACTCTATTCACACCACCCTCTGCAATTTAATGTCTGTCCTTCCTTATTACTGTACCGAACCGAAAATAGGCATTGCATCACCCACTTCCTGGTTGATATTAGGAAATCTCTCTTGTAAAATAGTTTATCTAAAATATGTGAATTTGCAGAACAGACCTACCCAACTCAATACAAAACATATCAGCAAAGAAATCTATTACAGTCCGTGAATAAATAACTACATAAAAAAACCAGTGTCAGAGATGATAAGAAATGGACAAAGATTTATTGTTGAAAACACAAGAAATTTCACTGTTAGTATTTAGTGTGTTGCAATTTAATGTTCACTTTGTCTTGTTTACTGAGAGTTTCTCATCTTGTCAGCTTATTATTTATTTGAAAGGTTTCGCTGCTTATTTTTCTTTCCTTTTTATTTTTCTTTTGATATTTTTTATATCTTTTAATATATCTTTTTTTTTAACTTAGAAGATATAAATTCTGGATAAGATGGAAATTTTACAATGTTTTTGATTTGTGTGTCTGTTTTTTGTCTTTATATGTATATGTGTGTATATGTATATTATGTATGTATATATATATGTATATAATGTATGTATATATGTATATAATGTATGAATGTATGTATACGTATGTATGTATATATATGTATGGGTATGTATATGTGTATATATGTATGTGTATGTATATATATATATTTTTTTTCCTTAGAACTGTTTTATCTTGCTAAGGGCTGGAGTGATAAGAAGCAGCATAGGGTTTTTTTTCCTTGTTTTTAGTGTGTGTATACTATCAGTTAACCCTCTTCCCCACCCCTCTTCTAGTTATTCTTGGATTCAGATAACATGACGTTGTTGAGTAGAACACATTGACTTCATATTACTTATAAATTGTTGTGATTCTGCTAGAAATTATAATAGCTAAGATAACATAAAATATAATAAAATGGTTACTTATTCCGTTCCATCCTCTGTCTTGTGGCACATACGGCCTAGACAGGAATTCTTGTCTTATTGCTACAGAATTATGTTGTTGTTTAGTCCCAGGTCAACTTTGAGTAAACCTATCATCTCAAATGCATTCTGGCCCTAACCATCTCAACTTTTTTTTTTTTTTTACAATGAATCTAGAAGTATATTATCCTTCTTTGGTGGGGTTTGATTTGGTTGCTGTTTCTAGTAGATTGAGCAAACTTTGTAGAAGCTCCTGTTTTATTGGAGTGGGTTGGTCACTTAGTGCCTACTCTATTTTCCTTGAAGAAAGATGCATTTTATTTTTATGGCAGAGGCGTCAGTGCTCGTGACTTTTACAGGCCCTTTAACCTTACTCAGTATTTACTGTTGTATTTTCATGGTAAACACTTTATCTCACATAATATCAAATCCATGAGATTTTGATATTATTTATTTTGAGAATGATACCATAACTCTTTAGCTGCTAAACCGGCTGTATCCGGCCAGAATTCTCAACTCTTTCTGTTCAAACCAGCCGTAAATGGTCGTTGATACTTATGTTAAGCTATTGTTCTCAAAATAACTATCAAAATCTCAAAATTTGTCCAATTCTTTCCTGAGACATTCTAACTGCATGCCCATAGTATTGGAACTGTGATCTCTCAATCTAGAGAAGTAGTGACTCTACCCGGAGTGTCTCTCTGATCTCCAAGCTATGCACTCTACTGTATGAGAAGTAATATTACATCACTTGGTGAGCAAAAAAAGTCTGTATATTTTTCCTAAATAAATTTTTGGCAACAAAAAGTTTATTTCTTAAATCACATAAAATATTTTTTTTCTAATCTTTGGAGCAAATGTCAAGAGTTTAATTTTAGATAATATTTTATGAAAGTCAAATTGTTTATTTGGTTATTTTATTTTATTCAATGATTAAACAAAAAAGAAATTACTGATTCATATGTGTGAAATGGTGTTTATACTATAGAACTTCTAGATTCTTCTTTTAAAAGAATACACTGTTTGTACAGGTTGGAATTTTATCGAGCTAACTGCATTTCTAGCTACAATTCTCTGCTGTCTGCCAGTTCTCACTGTTTGGGAATGATGTCAAGGTTATTTACTTGTCTAAGTGCCAGAATTGCTAGATATTAATTATTATCTCAGATAGATGAAAGTTTGCATGTATTTCTATTGATATTGTTTGCAGAATATTAGCTTTCTTCTTTTCTTGTTAATTACATTTATTTATTTATTTATTTTTTATCTATTTATTTTATTTATTTATTTTATCTAAATTTATATATAATTAACTTCAGTTGTCTGAGATGGTTAACTCTTTTCACTCAGTCTTCATATTTGTATAGTAAAAATCAAAAAATCAAATATAAATTAACAAAAACATAATAAAAACATAGGACAGAAATACTTTTTTTTTTTATCCTATCAACTTAGAATTCTGAGCTGCAACATGAAGGAATTTAGAATGTACTAAAAACTGAAGACAGTCTTTGAGAAGATTAACGGATGTTATTGTTAGGAATGTGGTACAAGTGAATCAAGTCCCAGTCTTTTGTGATGCAACTGTGCTAATGATAGAAAGTATTGTGTGTGTGTAATGTGGTTGTTTTGGTGCTATGACAAAAAAGCGCCCAGTCCACATTGTAAAGTTGTTGTTTTGGTGTCATGATAAATGTTACCCAGTCCACACTGTAAATGTGAGGAAGGGCATTTAGCTGTAGAAACCAAACCAGAAACAGTTCTGTATGAACAAGACAGGTCACATGATCTGACTTGTCTAACCCATGCTAGTGTGGAAAAATGGACATTAAACAGTGGTCATCGTCATCATTATCATTTTATGTCTGCTTTTCCCTGCTTGCAAGGGTGGGACGGGTCCTATTCAGCACAGCATCTCTCCACTTGTCACGATCCTTCGTCATCTCCTCTGTGAGTTTCAGCGATCCGAGTCCATTCTCACCACCTCCACATGGTGATGATTATTGTTATGAGACCTGAGTTCATTTTACTGTGAAAGAAAACATTTTTTTTTCCTGATTTGATGAAATATAATGTATTGGCAAAGTAATTTTAATTTCTTGGTTTCTTTTTACCAATTGTCGTTATGGTATATTTTTGTTTGACTGCAACTAAACAACTTAACGCTGTCATTACTATATTTCCAATGAAAGACACTACCTATGATTTTCAAATAATTTTGAAAATAATCAAGAATTTGGAGGCATTTAGTAATATTGCTTCAAAGAAGTGTTGTCCAATCCCATCTGATCTCGCATAGAAAAATAGATGTTAAAAAAAAAACAAGCACATGCAGGCATAAACATGTTTATATTGATTTATACTCATGTACACACACACACAGTGAAGGCACATGGCTTAGTGGTTAGAGCATTGGGCTTGCAATCAAAAGGTTGTGAGTTCAATTCTCGGACCGGGTGATGTGTGTTTCCTTGAGCAAGACACTTTATTTCACGTTGCTCCAGCTTACTCAGCTGTAGAAATGAGATGATAGGACTTGGGTCCCTATCATTAAATCACCCAAGACACCTCCGAGATATACCTTTGAGGAGGCCAGCTAAACCTGCATAGGTGTGAGCTGTAACAACACACACACACACACACACACATATTGTGTGAGAGAAAGTGATGAACAACAGTTATGTGTAAAAGAAAAATGACATTTCTTTATCTCCCACTACATCTCAACTCTACTTTTCTTTCTCCCACTCTTAGTCTATTAGAACTTACAATCTTTATCTTTTATGAAACCACCTTTTTTACTACATTATTTTGTGTCCTGTATTTTTTTTTTTTTGCCATACTGGCATGGCTAGTCAAACTTTAGTGTTGTTCACAGAGAGGCATATACATTTTAAGAAAAATAGCTAACTTTATTATGTTTTATGGATTAGTTACATTTTATAGTGCCACTGGCCCTAGAGTTATTGCCTGTGGTTAAACTAAAGAGTCCTCTTTTCTGTATCAGTTCAGATTTGTTTGTGACGAGGCTTTTGGAATCCATGTCTTGCTCTGGCATGGTTTCTATAGCTGAATGCCTTTTCTATCAGACCCAGAGTTGATAAAATAATGTACCGGTGAAGAGTTGGAGGCAATGGAATCAACTTTCCCCCTCTCGCTAAATTAGAAATTATTATTGTTATTGAATAATCTCATTGCTGTCTATGTTGTGCTATTAACCTTTTCATGACCACATTTCTAATGAAATACTCTATTTTAATTTATGAAGAATTTTGAGGGATTTACTAAAATTATTAATTCATTACTATAATAGTAACTTAATGTAAAGTTCTTATATAAAATTGTTGGTAGATTTGGGTGACTATATTTCCTAGAATCAGTTAGTTTTGGCTGGGTTGGTAACTAAAGGGTTGAAAGGAAACAATAATTGATTTCATTTGTTTTTCTTTTTCCAGACTCTATCAGTTGGCAATGTGTGACACTATAATTGAGAAAAACCGTCGGGAAATTCTCAAAGAGGAATCTTTTCTAATTGCTTACGTGGACAGAGATTGCATTCTTAACTCTTTCTTTCCTTTTGATCCTTATTTATTAACTCGGTAAGTTTTATCACCTTTAAGGAGTAATCATACGGGATGAGATGTAATTAGGGTTCTCTTAAATGTTATACAACACAGTAAATTGCTGTTGTGGTGGTGGTGCTGGTGAGAGAAATAGTAGTTATTCAAAAACTGATAATTTATATCGCACATTTATTTGGGGCAACCCTAATATTGTTTATAAGTTTCCAATGGACCAATCTTTGGTTCATTGCATTTATAATGAGTGACATGAGTGTCTGCACTATTCTGGCAAAACAAGTTATTTCTTGCTGATATATAAATCTGTGTGTATATATATTATGTATGTATGTGCAAGGTAAACAGGAATAACAAAATGATTGGCACAGTACATGGAAGAATATGTTAGTTCAACACTTGAAATAGTAGGGGGAGAGTTATAATGTTTGGGACACAGTGGAACCTTGGTTCATGAATTTAATTTGTTTCTGAAGGCTGTTTGTCACCTGAAATGTTTGTAAACTGAAACTATTTTCCCCATATGAAATGTTGAGAGAGAAATACAGTGAGAGAGAGACTGTGTGTGATAGACGAAAAGATATCACCATAGTAACTAACTACACAGCAAGTGGTGCTTCCCTACTGATACTTCAAGCTACTTGTCAGCTGTTGTTGCTGGATTGCGTGTTCATTATTTAAGACTGTTTGTGTATTGAGACATTTTATGTTTGGAAAAAGTGTTTTATTAGTGGCGGTTCCACTGTATATAACCATCTGTGTGATTGTGTGAATGTATGTGTGTGTGGTTGTGTGTACGTATGTGCGTGTGGTTGTGTGTACGTATGTGTGGTGTGTACGTATGTGTGATCGTGTGTACGTATGTGTGTGTGATCGTGTGAATGTATGTGTGTGTGATCGTGTGAATGTATATGTGGTCGTGTGTACGTATGTCTGGCCGTGTGTACGTATGTGTGTGATCGTGTGTATGTATGTGTGATTGTGTGTACGTATGTGTGTGTGATCGTGTGTATGTATGTAGTCATAGCAGTTCTAGGAACAATATGAAGTCATAACATATCCTTGTTCTGGATCAAGTCTTTCATCAAAAGAACAAAATAAATGTTAAATCAGCAACAAGTAATGTTAGTTTCTCATTGTTTCTTTCTTCCTTGGTAGATCAAGTAATTTTATCCAACCAATATATCGAGAATATGATACACATGTTTCTTACCGAGCAGCCTCTCTAAAGGTTTGTACATCTTGTTTTACTGCATCACCCAGTAGATAGGATGTGTTCATGTATAAATATTGTAATAATAAAACTGGCATTTGTAGTTACTCTATTATATGTTCTAGCCGACAGGCTGAGGCCATGCTGGGGCACCGCCATTGACTAATGAAATGTAGATGCTTCAAAGGAAATGTTTTTTTTTTAATTTCAGAGTAATGTTGATGATGATGATGATGACTTTTTACCACAAGATGTCACTGATGCTGAAGACAAGACAATCCTTTCAATTGATGAGTTTTCTCTTTTTAATGACTCTAGTAAGGAAATTAGTTCTGCTAGCAGCAGAGCATATGATATTCCTAGAAAAAATTGGAAATCAAAAGGAGAGAAGAATGAAATAGTGGAAGCGATGATGGCAAGTTTGTAATTGTGTTATTGTTTATTTTGAAATATTTTTTTTACAATTGATCAGAAATCAAATTTTCTAAATAAGCTGTGATAAAGATTGATGTTTTGTACAAAGTTTTGAAACATGAACATGTCATAATCCTTGAATACCCTGTCCACATTTATGAAAAAATATATTTAATTCAAACAAAACAACTACAAAATAACACCTTAGGAAAAGAACTAACGATGAAATGAAGGTGAAAGTTATATATATATATATATAACTTTCATTTTCATTATTCTAGTTAATTCTTTATAAGTGTATGTATATATAAATAAATATATAAACCAGAGCTGTATTTTTAAAAATTCTTGTTTGATTTGATACTTCTGATTATATAATCATCATTTCTGTTTAGCATGGGTTAAATGGGTCGTCCATGCCGGGAAGCAAGTCTGGCCATGTTGCACCTTTGTCTGGGGAGCACTATAAATTTGGCCATGTATTTTACAGCTAGATGCCCTTCCTAACACTAATCGCATTTACAGTGTGGGACTAGTTGGCTCCGAAATGAGGAGGGACAGGCCAGTTGGCACGCCAAACCTGTCTCACAACGGCATCAGTTTTGGAGCCTGACCCATCTGAGAGCAGAGCCATAGTTTAGGAGTCCGCTACTGGATGAGGAGGGACAGGTGTGGTGCCACAGTTTGGGAACCTGGCGTTTGATGTCACCAATATGATTTGCTAACATTTTCAGTATTAATTCATTAGTGATGATCATATTAAGTCAGACAAAGTGACAGTATATGTGTTGACTGATCTTCACATTATGTGTTACCAACTGTGCTATAGATGTAGAGTTGTGTCTGATAGCTACAGAGTGTATGTGGTGCCTGATATTACATTGTGTTACCAACTGTGCTATAGATGTAGAGTTGTGTCTAATAGCTACAGAGTGTATGTGGTGCCTGATATTACATTGTGTTACCAACTGTGCTATAGATGTAGAGTTGTGTCTGATAGCTACAGAGTGTATGTGGTGCCTGATATTACATTGTGTTACCAACTGTGCTATAGATGTAGAGTTGTGTCTGATAGCTACAGAGTGTATGTGGTGCCTGATATTACATTGTGTTACCAACTGTGCTATAGATGTAGAGTTGTGTCTAATAGCTACAGAGTGTATGTGGTGCCTGATATTACATTGTGTTACCAACTGTGCTATAGATGTAGAGTTGTGTCTGATAGCTACAGAGTGTATGTGGTGCCTGATATTACATTGTGTTACCAACTGTGCTATAGATGTAGAGTTGTGTCTGATAGCTACAGAGTGTATGTGGTGCCTGATATTACATTGTGTTACCAACTGTGCTATAGATGTAGAGTTGTGTCTAATAGCTACAGAGTGTATGTGGTGCCTGATATTACATTGTGTTACCAACTGTGCTATAGATGTAGAGTTGTGTCTGATAGCTACAGAGTGTATGTGGTGCCTGATATTACATTGTGTTACCAACTGTGCTATAGATGTAGAGTTGTGTCTGATAGCTACAGAGTGTATGTGGTGCCTGATATTACATTGTGTTACCAACTGTGCTATAGATGTAGAGTTGTGTCTGATAGCTACAGAGTGTATGTGGTGCCTGGTATTACATGTGTTACCAACTGTGCTATAGATGTACAGTTGTGCCTGATAGCTACAGAGTGTATATGTTGACTAGATGGCTGAGTGGAATGGAGTATTCCTATTTATATATACCATTTATATTGTGTGATTTACCAATGGGTAGATCTAATCATTCCGGTTAGCAAACCATGATATAAGTTTTATCTCCTGGTGAGTACAGGGACAGAGTTAAATATTTATTTAAAACAACAGAAGGCTGGTCTCTAAATATCCTTTTGAAGTTGCAAAATCACAATATATATTTCTATGGCCTTGTTACATCATCAGATCATGATGTAAGACTTTGGTGACACCATCAGGATTGCAAGGATAAGGTAATCAAGAAGAGGATTACTGCAATCACAAACAAAGAATAGAGGATAGACTTGATTTGGGGATGGTGTGCCAATTTGGTGTTATTGTTGTGGTGATCCATCTCCAAATGGTATACACTCAGTAAATGCTAAGCATTGTGGTTTAAGTTCACAGAATTCCAGGAAGCTTCACTCCCTCTTCATTTCTTCAGTAACAACCCTAGCCACCAGGAACTCCACTGAATTCATTCTGGTGCTGTCCAACATATTCACTGAAGTTGCCTGCCAGGATGACAAGGTCTCTTTCATTAGTAACTGAGGTTGTCTGTAAAAGTTCTCATAGAACTTTTACTCAGTCTTGCCTGTAGAGCATAGGTAGATGTAATTGTTACCATTCTACTTTCTACAACTATTCTAAGCTTGATAATTCTGTCACTTACTCTAACTCTATCACCTCATCTATCCTTTTCTCTGCTAATAGAATGCCTACACCACATACCACATCGTCATTTCCTACCCAGTAAAGTTTGTATCTCTGGTTTGCTTGTGAGTAGTCTCACTGAGGTATCCCCTCATCCCACCTTTTGTTCACAGCATACATCCACCTCTCTCCTCTATAACAGCTCCACAATTTCACCTGATTTACTTTTCAGGGTACCAATATTGAGGATAGCAGTCCTAAGATTTATATTTTGATAGTTGTTAGTTCCTTGAGTAGGAGTTCTATGTACCAGGAAGGTAAAAACGCTGTGCGATTGCTTTATGACAGTCAAGGTTTTCTTGCACATGACTACTCTAATCACCCCATTACCATGCACGGCACTAACATGACTAGTGTTAGCCCTGTACACACAATTCATGTGAACTTTATTTATTGTGCTTTCCCTTATTTTGGTCGGGTTTATATATAAAATCAAGTATCAAATCAGACAAGAATTAAAAAAATATCTCTCGTTTAATATCTAAATTAATTTATATAAATGCTAGCACACAGAAAAGAATGATTAAATGGTGATGATTTATTTACTTTCAAAATTTTTAAATTGTTATAAACTATATGAAAACAAAGTGGACATGGTTAAAGTATTAGAGGAGCAAATGATCAACTCTACAGCATTTCTTTAGTTTGAATCTCTCCTCTGAACTCTAGCTTTTATCTTTTAATGTAATGTATTGCGTGTGTGTATATATATATATATATATATATATATATATATAGGGCGGGTAACATTCCCGAGATATATGTATATGTGTGTGTGTGTGTGTGTGTATATATGTATGTGTGTGTATATATATATATATGTGTGTGTATATATATATATATATGTGTGTGTGTGTGTATATATATATATATATGTGTATATATACGAGGGCAATCTCAAAAGTAAGGTCTCCTTTTTTTTTAGAAATACAAACAACCGTTTATTTTCTATAATATTTACATTTTAAAGGTTGAACAATTATTTATTTTTCTACATAATCGCCATTTCGGTCGATGCATTTTTGTAGACGCTGTGGCAGTTTTTGTATGCCCGTGTCATACCAGCTCGCTGCCATGTCCTCCAGGAAGCGTTGAACCTCATCTTTTACCTCTTCATCGGAGCAGAATCGCATTCCGGCCAAATGTTCTTTCAACTTAGGGAACAGGTGGTAGTCACTGGGTGCCAAGTCCCGACTATAGGGTGGGTGGGTGGGTGATGATGTTCCAACCAAAGTTTTGCAGGAGAGCGACGGTTTGACGGGCAATGTGTCGGCGAGCGTTGTCGTGGAGAATGCTTACGCCCTTGCTCAACATTCCTCTTCTCCAGTTCTGAATTGCCCTTCTGAGTTTTTTCAGTGTTTCACAGTACCTGTAAGCGTTTATTGTGGTCCCAGCAGGCATAAAGTCGACCAACAAAACTCCCTTCTTGTCCCAAAACACAGTCGCCATGACTTTACCGGCGGACTGTGTTTGTTAGAATTTTTACGGCTTGGGCGAAGAGGGATGCCGCCACTCGCATGATTGTTGTTTGGTCTCAGGTGTAAAGTGGAACACCCTTGTTTCGTCACCCGTGACAATCAGCTCCAAGAAGTTGTCCTTTTTGTTTGCATAGCGGTGAAAAAATTCCCGGGAAGAATCAACTTGTTGCCGTTTGTGGTCTTCTGTCAGCATTCGTGGGACCGCACCCATCTTGCGCACACCTTCCGATATTGCAAGTTTTCCGTTAAAATCCTGTGGATGGTGCTTTGGGAAACCTTAGGAACCAAAATGCAGAGAGCATTCAGAGTGGTCCGCCGATCTTTACGCATGTTTTCCTCAACCTTTGCGACTGTCTCGTCGGAAATTGACGGTCTCCCACTCCTTTGTTCGTCGTGAATTTCAGTATGACCGGCTGTAAACTCTCTATACCACTTGCGAACGTTTTTGACATCCATGCACGACTGTCCATACACTTCCGTCAATTGGCGATGAATTTCAATCGGTTCAATGCCTTTTGCGTTCAAAAACCGAATAACTGCACAAACTTCACACTTGGCGGTAGCGTTCAATGGGAGTTCCATTCTCAGCGAAGCGCGCGCATGGTTGTTTGGGAGTGAAAGAAGCACCAATCACAACAGTGTTGCCAACAGCCGTACGAACAGTTTCTCTGCGTCACCATCGCTTTGGAGACCTTACTTTTGGGATTACCCTCGTATGTGTATATGTACAGGGTGCGGCAAAATGATCTGACACATTTGTACATTTAATAAAAAGCGAAATAGAATAAAGAATGAACGTATTCTTATTTTCTAAATGGACATATAATTGTTTCTATTTTAGGCACAAGGCCAGCAATTACCCAGTACATTACTGGTACTTTATTTTATCGACCCCGTAAATAGACATATAATGCCATTTTGTTTTATTTTGTTTTAAATATTACATCAACCAAATGGTTGCCGTTATTGTCCACACACTGTCGAAGGTGTTCGTGAAAGTTGCCCATAACTCAACGGGTCATTTCATGTGGAATGGCAGTAATTTCTTGATGAAGAGCATCTTTTAATTGTTCAATAGATCGAGGGCGACAAGTGTATACTTTTGATTTCAAATATCCCCACAGAAAAAAATCGCATGGGTTCAAATCAGGTGATCGGGCGAGCCAACCGATATCACCGCACAATGAGATCAAATGACGGGGGAACATCTCCCTCAAAATCCCCATTGAATGTCTAGAAGTGGAGGCTGTTGCCCCATATTGTTGAAACCAAACATTGTCCCTATCGTCGAGTTCATTCAATTTGGGTCTCAGAAAAGTCTCTCGCAATACCCAATATCGATCAGTTAAGTCACTGTAACATTGTCTTCGAAAAAGTACGGTCCAAAATGCCAAATTCTGCTACTGCACACGGTTACACGAGGACTATGCAAAGGGCGTTCATGAGGGTTGTTTTCGGACCAATATCTGCAGTTTTGCTTATTCACGCTTCCACACAGGCAGAAATGGGCCTCGTCATTGAAAAGCACAACAGCGGCACAGGGGACGTGTTGTTGAATTTCCAAACACAATTTTTTGCGATTCTCATGGTCTCTTTTGCTGAGTTCCTGTACTAACAACATTTTGTATGGATGCATTTGCATACGTGTGAAGAATTCTTCTCAAACTTCTATCGGAAAGCCTAAGAGCGGCAGCGTGTTTCCGTGCTGAACGTTGTAAAGACTTGAATTGAATCTCTTACCGCAGCCATATTTGCCAAACTTCTGGCGCTTTGCGGCCAACCGGATGATTTTTGTTTCAATGCTGATCCAGTAGCTCTGAAGTTGGTAACCCACAAAATCGTGTTTCGAGTAGTTACAGGAGCATGTCTACCAAGCCTCAAGTGCACACGGAACTCTCTTTGTTGTTCTTGATAAACGTTTCCACAATGAAAGTGCGATGCTCGCCTGTCCAATCTATATGGGTAACCTGAAACAAAATAAAACAAAATGGCATTATACGTATATTTAGAAAATAAAAATACTTTGTTCATTCTTTATTCTATTTTGCTTTTATTAAACGTACAAATGTGTCAGATCATTTTGCCACGCCCTGTATATCTATATCTCTCTCTCTCTCTCTCTCTCTCTCTCTCTCTCTCTCTCTCTCTCTCTATGTATATATATATATATGTATATATGTATGTATATATATATATATGTATATATGTATGTATATATATATATATGTATATATGTATGTATATGTATATATATGTATATATGTATATATATATATATATATGTATATATGTATATATATATATATATATATATATGTATATATATATATATATGTATATGTATATATGTATATATATGTATATGTATATATATGTATATGTATATGTATATATATATATATGTATATGTATATGTATATATATATATATATATATATATATGTATATATATATGTATATATATATATATATGTATATATATATATATATGTATATATGTATATATATATGTATATATATATGTATATATATATATATGTATATATATATGTATATATATATGTATATATATATGTATATATGTATATATATATATATGTGTGTGTGTGTATATGTGTGTGTGTATGTATGTATGTGTATATATATGTGTATACACACACACACACACTCATATACATTTATAAAGACGTAAAGGAAATTCTGTCATTACCATAACTGAAGTATAAGCTATTGATTCCAGAGCTGGGCCCGATTGATACAGATCTAACCGTGAGCTGGTCAATCGCGAAATGCGTGTAACACCGCAATAAATGTAATGAAAATTTAACACCTCGTCCATATTATATATATACACACACACACTATACACGCATATACATAAGTACATAATAATAAGTTAATTTATTATTCCATTATTTTAATTGCTACTCTATAAATGTATGCTTGTACCTACATAGATATAGGCGTAAGCATCCAGGCAATGCTAGATATACACACACACAGGTATATGGCTTAATGGTTAGACTCTAATGCAAGGCCAATGCTCTAACCGTTAGAGCATTGGCCTTGCAATCGAAAGGTGAGTTCAATTCTTGGACCGGGTGATGTGTTGTTTCCTTGAGCAAGACACTTTATTTCACGTTGCTCCAGTTTACTCAGCTGTAGAAATGAGATGATAGGACTGGGGTCCCTATCATTAAATTACCCAAGACACCTCCAACGAGATATACCTTGGAGGAGGCCAGCTAAACCTGCATAGGTGTGAGCTGTCACACACACAAAAAACATTGGTTGGCCTTGGGTTTATTGTATTCTCAACTCTAAAGTGCTACATATTGAGACTGAACCTGAGACCACATGGTTCTGAAGCAACCACATTGCTATGGCTCCCCTAAGATTTCATACAATTTATGATACATCTTTATTTCAACCTCTTAACATTCAAAATAAATGTGATGTGTAACAATGAGAATTATACAATTCATCTTGCTGAAGAATATTTCCTTCACCACCACTAAAAACACAGAGACTTTGTAAATTTTTGTCTGCACATTTGTTTTCCTTCTCTCCATATAAACTCATTCACATACGATTGAAAGAGTACTTGATTATTTCCACCCTGGTTATTGAAAGAGTACTTGAATCAATATTTTGACCTGGTGCCACAAGGGAGAGGACTAAAGACATGCTTGGACTTCATCTGTCCTACTTCCTTTGGGAATAATTGGAAGAGTCTGCCTGAAATCCCCAGATAGCAAGAGACACCTCCCATTGGATCCTGGCAGTCTCTGATGTTGTTGGGGAGGGGTACATTTTGGGGAGCTGTGATGTGCGTGGGTGTTTCTGGAGTTGTTTTAGGTGGGGAGGGGTTGGGTGGGACTGTTTGTCGTTTGTTTTGTTGTCACTATTTTTTTATGTTGTGGTGGTGATTGTTGTGCAGGTGTTGGCAATAGTGCCTCTTTTTGGCTAGTTAGCCGAGAACAGGAAGCTCTCAGGTGACCCCTGCTTAAGCAGTGGTAAAATGAGGGCCGCCTACCCCCGACCGAAATGTTTATGTATATAAGCCCATCTAGCAGCGCACGTTCCGGGATCCTAGCAGATCTCTCTCCACCCTCACCTTCCTTTCCAAGTGAAACTTGAAAAAGGTGATGAGGGATTGGCCGAAGAGAAAAGTGCCTGTCTTCAGTCCTTTCAACCTCGTCCACCATACCTCTTTCGCTACTGCCACCAGACAGAGGAAAATTGCCTGCCCTTCCTGGCCAAAAGAAGGCGGCGGGTCGATCTTCACTATGGACTCGGCCGATAGCCGGATCCGTTCTACACGCGACAACAGCTGTTCAACATAACTCCACAAGTCAGTAATGCACGGACACTGGACGAGTGCGTGCAGAACGGTTTCGTCGCTCTGCGCGCATCTCGGGCAGGTCCGTCTGACAGCACTTCCGTGCCTGTAGAGTTTATCTCGAACCGGTAGTGCCCCCCCCCCCCCCCCCCCCGCTAGCACTGGGGATTTTTGGAAATTATCCATCGTCCCCCCCCCGGCTCGAAAGTCCTCCGGAACAGACTGGTTAGTCCGACTTCGTTGACTCCCAGAGCCTCTCCGAGTGCGTAGTCGCAATTGCCCACCACTAATCCTCTATAGAACTCGAGAGTGGAAGTTCCACTGACCGCATTGCCCGCCTGGTAGAGGGCAGTGAGTGGCTGGCAACATTCCAGATGCCAGTCACCCAGTCTCGGTCTCTTCTTGACCCAGGACTGCAACTCAGTCAAAGAAACGAGCTGCGGAAAGGCCCGTCTGACAAACGGCGACCACACCTGTTCACCGTTTAGGCAGAATATCTGGAGATGCCTCAGCGCGTGCCTGCGCATCATTAGCCACGGCATGCCCAGCCCTCCACGTAGAGGGTGCTGGCAGCAGATGGACCGCCTCACCAGCGGAACCTGACCGACCCATCCACAAGAATTTGAAGAGGAGCCGCTCCAAGATGGCGATGCGTGAACGGGGGCAAGGGACGACAGTCAGACGGTAGTAGATGACGGACGCGATGTACGCGTTCGCCACCTCTGCCCGACCTTTCAGTGATAGCTTCATCCCAGCCCATTTCTGGGTGAGACTGACTACCCTGCCCGTCACCTCTTCCCAATTCTTATCCACCTGGAGGTCTGGCCCGAACCAAACCCCTAGCAACTTTACCGGTCCGTCTTTCCGGCGCTGTTGGACGACATGGACTTGCCTCTCCAGGTGCCGAGTTGCAAGCCTACTGACTTTTCCGGATTAAGTTTTGCTCCCGTCAACCTTTCATATTCCTCCAATAAGTTGCCGACCACCTCGATTTCTGAGGTGTCCGACACCATCACGGTGATGTCGTCCGCATGAGCCGACACAGCCTTTCCGCGTCCCGGTTCGAGCGGGATGCCCTGCAACAGCTCCAGCTTCCGCAGTAAAGGCTCGAGAGTCAATACGTACAGAAGGGAGGAGAGAGGGCACCCTTGACGGACCGATCGGGAGACCTGAAACGGTTCCGAGAGGTGGCCATTAATTTTGACCATCGAGCAGGTGCCGCTGTGCATTGCAGCGATCCAGCTTCTGAAGACGGGGCCGAAGCCAGCCGCCTTGAGGTCAGCCTCCAGGTACTGATGGTCGACCCTATCGAATGCTTTCGATTGATCTAAATTGATCAGAGCCCCGCCGAAGCCAGGTTTACACCCTACCCTCTCTATGATGTATCGCATTAGGTGGAGGTTGTCGTGTATGGAGCTGGTTGGGATTGCGCAAGTTTGCGCCTCCCCAACCAAATCCCCGACGACAAGCGCCAACCTCTTCGCTAACACTCTGGCCAAAATCTTAAACTCTGTGTTGAGCAGAGTTATGGGCCTGAAATTGTCTAATGTGTCCCTCTTCTCGTCTTTCCTTATCAGCGTCACTATGCCCCGGCTCACAGAACTGGGAATACTCCCGTTTTGCTGCCAGTTGCAGTAGAGGGCTTCGAGGAGATTGGAGAACAAGTCTGGCATATTTACGTAAAGCTCGTAGGGTAGACCATCCAAACCGGGTGACTTGCACCTCATGCAGCCTACAAGGGCATCCTGAATCTCGGCTGAAGTAATTGGCCTTTCGCAGCGCCCAGTGTCAGTCGTCGAGAGTTGGGGCAAGCCATCGAGGTAGGGACTGAAGTCCGCCACCATTTCTGACCCGCCACTTCCCCTGAACAACCGAGCAAAATGTTGGCGAAAGGCCTCACACATCCTCTTGGAATCGCTCAGCTCGAGCCCGTCTCGGTCCGTCAAAGACCGAATCGTGGTTTTATTACCACGCTGCGCCTCTGCCACGCGGGCCCATCGAACAGCTTTAGTTCCCTCGTTTCTCAGAGCACGCGCCTTAGCTCTGACAATGCAACCTTCGTGTTTCGCATTGAAGAAATGGTCTAATGTCATTCTCGCCGCTAGCACGTCAGTTGCAATGCCACTACCAATAGCGTCGTCTAACTTATCTACCAACTCTCCCTCTCTATTTTTCTCTAATGCTACTTCTTTGCTAAACTCTATCGACATTACTCTAATCTCTCTTTTGAGAGCCCCCACCATCTATTGACTCTTTTTAAACTAATTTGTTGACCTGGTCCCTGTATGCCTTACGTGCCGGAAATGACATGTTTAGCTTCCAGTAACCAGGTCCTAACCTACGCGTCTTATCTAGGTCGACCATACAGATCACAAACTTGTGATCTGAATAGGCGACCGTTTCGAAACGTGGACAGCTTACACTATTTCTGTCTATTTTCCTAATGAATATCCTGTCTTTATACGATCTAGATAACCCTATGCGATTAGCCCAGGTGCACACTGGCGCATTAGGGAAATCTAGTCGGTACCTGTCAGACAGTTGGAACTGGCTGATCAGGTCTCTTGAGGCTTTTGCAACCCCCACTCCTATCGGATACTCCCACACAGTCCCAGCGTGCGTCTAAGATGCCGTTCCAGTCCCCCACTAACAGTAAAGGGCGAGACGTATCCAGAAAGGCTTCCAGGCGTGTAAAGAAGTCCGGCCGTCCTGCCCCAGTAGGAGCATAGACGGCCACCAGTCTAAAGGCACCACCTTCATTATTGTTCACGTCCAGGACCACCAACTTCCCGTCCGGGTCCCGGAAGATCGACCTTACCTCGAGATCCAGGCCTTTCCTAAACAGCACTGCCACCCCGCCTCCCATTCCCGGCCGGCTAACAGATGCAAAGATCTGATAGTCGTCGAAAATGGGGGCTAGTGCGTGCGTGTTGGAAATCCTGGTCTCGCTGACTGCAATTACATCCATTTCTATAGACCTGAGGTCGTTGAGCAGGTGACCCTGCTTCCAGGACGATTCCAGGCCTCGAACATTTAAACATCCTACTCTTAATACGGCCATGTTGGCAGGTTAAACAGAGAGAGAGGAAGGTTTACTTACCTTCCGGGCTCTTGTGAAGGTCGGGTTGTTCGACCTCCATAGTTAGTGGGGTTTCTTTTGGGAACCCCTTTCAATGTCTTGAAGTGGGTTTTACGTTCGGGGTTCCCACGTCCCGAGGAAAGCTGTCTCGTATTTCTTTGAATATGTCGAGCGACATTTGCACCAGAACCAAATCTTCCGGCACGCGAAATGTGCTCGATTTAAACATTTCCCCCTCTTTTTGTATATTTTCACTTCGTGCTACGAGGGCCATCAGTTCCTTGTTGGTCCTCCTGATGAGCACAAAGTTTTGTATGTTTTGTTGGTGTGATTTTACTTGTTTGCGTGGCTGTGGTGGTGTTTCGGTTGTATCTGTGTTTGTTGTGAGTGCGATGTCTGTGGTTTCAGATGTTTGTGTGTATATTGCGTCTGTTTCGGTTGTTTGCGTTTGGGGGATTATGGTGATGTTGGTGTTATTGGAGAGATGTTTGCGTGGGTGGTGTCTGCGTTTTTTATTGTGGGTGCTTTTGTGCTTTGTTGAGTTTTTTTTCTTTCTTTTTGTGTTTCCTTTTTTGTATTTTTGGGGATTTGGGATTTCCCTCATTTTCACTACTGGTAGATGAGGGGTCTGTTTCTGTAAGTGTGTCTGTATGTGTGTTTAAGGTTTTATTGGTGTGTGTATTTTTGGGGGGAGGGGGAATTTGACAGCTTTCCTCGTTTCCCCCCTGGGTAGTCAATGTTGGTGGTGGTCTTTCTATTGGTGTTGTTGTTGGTGGTTTTGCTGGTGCTGGTGTTGGTTGTGGTCCTCGCCCCGGCGTCGGCAGCAGTGGAGCCTTTCGACCCCTTGCCTCTTTCAGCAGTTGAGGGCAGGAGGCTCGCAAATGGGTTTTTTCCCCACAAACAAAACACTGTGGCCTTTTGCCTTCGGCCATAATGTGAATGACCGTCCCATTCTGAAGGTGGGTGTGGTCCGGGATTGTCTTCACATTTTTGGGCCTGATCTGGAGAAGGATCTCCAGGTCAACCCCGGACCAGTCCTCTCTGGCCGTTCTGGTCACTTCTATAGGGACTGTATCCGTCCCCTCTACAATCACACATCCCAGAAGCCACCACATGTCAAGTCCTGGTGGGATTCTGGGAATGCGGAGATGGGCCGTTCGTTTTCCCATGTGGGAGGGGTACATTATGACCTTGCTGGTTTTGCAAGGAGTCATAGCGTGTTTCATAGCGAGGGCTTCTGACTTGAACAACACTGAAATGGTGCCGTACTGGGTGTCTTCTCTGATGCACCTCAGCGCGACTTCGATATCTTCTTGTGGGATTAACGCTGCCCTTTTGGTTTGCGCTGAGATGCATCTATAATGCACCGTTTTGCGCTCCACTGCCTCAATAGCTTCTACCGGGACAGTTAAGTTGGCCCAAGTTTGCTCTAGCTTGATGAGCTTCCATGCCTGGGCCAACTTTTCATCTTTGTTTGAGAGGTTCATGTTGAAGCATGGCCTCTTTTTTGCTGCTGCCGCAGCAAAAGTGGTCTTGTTTTCGTTGGGGGTGTTGTTGTCGTTGTCATTGTTCTTGTTGGTGTTGTTGTTAGCACTGTCGCTGTTATCATTGTTGTCTTTGCTGCCACCGTTGTTCTCGGTGCAGTTTGTATTGTTGCTGTTGGTGTTGTCGCTATTTGTTTTCATGTTAGTGGTGTTGATATTGTTGTTGTATTTGTTATTTTTTTTTTTGTTATCTGTATTTTCGTTGTCGCTGTTACTGTCATTTTTTTTCAAATTAGAGTTCTTATTGGTATCATAGGTGTCTTTGTTTACCTTGTTTGTGGTGGTGTTTGTGTTATCAATGTGTGTTAATTTTGCTGTAGCGCTCCTCTCAACTTCTACATCGTTGTCGCACGACAGCCGACATATCGCTGGGGGGCGTGGCTCAGCCATGTTTTTTTTTCTTCGTAAATTTTTTAACATGTAAAAAAAAGTTCAAATATTTGGGCCAAAAGGCCCAAATATTATACTTTCCCCTTCACGGGGCAAAGTCTAAGGGCTTATATCCCTTACACAACAAGACATATTTAACAACAAATAATTTAAACAGGCAGATAAAGCGACTTACTGTGAGCGAGCAAAATACGTCCGCTTAGACCAATAATAATAATAATAATAACCAAGTATATATATGTTTCAATCCAATATTTATTGAAGTATAAAAATTTACAAATGTGCGCGGATGCGCTTACCATTGACGGTTTAAGTAACATTTTCAATGCGCACATGCGCTTACGAAGTCCAATATGGGAAAAGGAGATAATAATGTTCGAATTTAGAGTAAAAGTGATCTGATTGGTTGTCACAAAATTGTTCATGCTTTGTACAGCCTGTTGTCTGCATTGTTTCATAAGTGTTGAAATGAAATAGTAAGTGAAATTAGTTTTTATTTTCCTTGATTGTTCTGTTCCGATTTGTGTTTTTATGTACTGTTTATAGGAATTTCCTCCTTGTAGTCATATTTCGTCGGCTACTTTCGCGGGGCTCACCTACGGCTGGCTAGCTCAGCACCTATGGCGGTGAGTAAGGTGGTAGCCCTGGGACCAAGGACACCAGAAGTCTCCACTGCCAGAGGTACGACCGCAAACCTGTCAGAGAGCGACTGGCATTTGAGGAGTTTGGCCCCCTCAGCCCGACGTGCAGCAGAACCTGGGTCAGTCGCAGACTGCACCAGGTTGCGGCTGCAGAAAGTGTCGGTGCCAGTGGCATCCCAGACGAGGGGTTACCCATTGAAAATAATGACAGGTTTAGAATAGAATAGAATACCAGAGAATTTGAAAAACACTGGTGCCAAGTGGTGCCTACATTATTCCACCATTGACATTGATGTGTATTACTTTTTCCATGTTTTCGCGCATGCGCGCACCCAAAAAGTTTGCTTCACCATCGCTTGCCACTGGTGTCATGGCCGCCATCTTGTACTGTTTATATATATATATATATATATATATATAAATAAAAATACAAATTATCGAGAATTGGAACTTCGGCCCACGAAATAATGAAACACAATCTTCGAAATGTGTGGCAAAGTGCTCAATAGTTCAGATAAACCAGAACTATAACTAACGTTTAATACCAACACACTGAGACGATGCTTAAACAATCATTCGCACAGCCAAAAATACGACCAAGAAAATTCGGGTCAGACAAATAAAAATATATATCAATGAAAAATTTACCCGGATCCCCTAGAAAGATGCTAAATTCCAGCATTTGGGTTTCTGCGGCTCCTAAATCAGTTACTGTCAGCCTACATAAAAAATATCCGGCTTCTGGTAAGATGATGAACAAGGTAGTCACTTTTTCAACAGGCGTTTAGTTCAATAATACAAGGGAAGTCCGTTCGTGGGGACCAGCAAGGGAGGGAACCCCTATATTAGGCGAATGAATTCAGTTGTGTATATTATTGTAAGAATACAAAATATCACAAATCGAATTAGAGTTCTCAACAGACGGGTTAAAATTAACATGAGCTATTCATCTCAGGGAAACGCCAATGCGTAGGCTATGGTTGTCTAGCTGCGTGCCATTGGAGAATGAGGGCAGGGCATGGAGCCAGGCACCACTGTGGGGTTTGGAGGCCGCACGAAAACAAGCAAGGCGGTTCTGGTCGAGCTGGCGCATGAGCCTCTCTGAGGCCAGGCTGCAGACAGGTAAAGTGGCATGTTGCCACCCTATGTCATCAAACTTGACGTTGCATATCTCCTCGGCTGCTGCTCGGATACAAGTATCGAGGTCAGCGAGGACAGATGTCTGGGTGTAGCACGGAGCGCTGTGGAGTGTATAGAGGAGCTTCGGCATGGCGAAGCAGTTCCTCAGCAAAAAGAGAACTGGGTGGCCGTCAATCAAGCCCAGTCGGCTTGTGAGAGTCGACCTGATGGTGGAGCGGGTGGATCGGTGACCCGAGGATGAGGACATCCTCTTTGGGGGGTCACCTGAACCTGGCGGAGAGTGGACTGCACGTCCAAGACGGAGGCTGAAAAGCTCGCAGCATCGAGGCTGACGTTCACCACCTTCGACTTGGCCGAGTTGACCTGGAGGCCGATTCCCGCCAGGCAGGAACCACCGATTGAAGGTCAAGGCAGACCGTCTGTACGGGCCCGCCCAACGTAGCATCAACCAGATACCAAACGTTGAGAGGGGCAGTGATACTCCGGGCGAACAGGAGGGGTCCCAAAGGGTCGCCCTGTTGGACCCCAGTAGCTGAGGGTACGACCGTATCAGCAGCAAGGAGCATCCTCAGGGCTCCATATGACGGGTAGGCAGAGGGGGCTCGGCTGAGGCAGGCCTCGAGCAGATGATCCTGGCGTAAAGAGTTGAAGGCATTCCTCATGTCAAGCTTGACAATGAAGTGCCTGGAGTCCCTGGAAGCCGGTTCCGATGGGCAGCTGTTGAAGAACTGCCTGGTTGCATGAGTGGGGCCCTCACAGCCACTGGACATGCCAACACCTAGTTGCACTGGACTAAACTCCTCACCATAACAGTCAGTCTCTGGAAGACATTGCCCACAGCAATGGGGCGTATGCCACCCTCTTTCTGAGAGGGGTGAGGCTAGCCGAAAAAAAGAGGCCTCGAGCGTAAGGGTCCAGGGCACCATGGATGAGCCTATTGGTGAGCGCCACAATTGCACTCAGAAGGCGGCGCCCGGCCTCAGCGGAGAGGGGAGATGTCAACACCTTGAGGTGGCCTGGTCGGAGAC
Organism: Eledone cirrhosa; assembly: GCA_964016885.1. NCBI lineage: Eukaryota > Metazoa > Mollusca > Cephalopoda > Octopoda > Eledonidae > Eledone > Eledone cirrhosa. The sequence goes on from OZ024746.1 coordinate 8,279,892, forward strand.
CATCAACACCTCCGCAGCTGCTAGCTAGGAAGAACCTGATGGCGGACATGATGTCTGCATCAGAAGCCACAAGGAGCAAGTGGGGGTTGGATCTGAGATCAGTGGGTGACTCAGGGTGTTTGGGTTGCAGAGCAGCCAGGACCTCCTTGGTGGGTTGGAGGACAGTGTCCTCTGACTGCGGCCGAGACATCACCCATGATAAGCTTGGCGTTTACCTGGTCACGCAAACGCTTGGCGCTGGCCTCAGGGGTGGAGGGTGGGGTGTGTGGCGTCCCTGGGCACGCTGGGAATGGGCGCTTGCCCAAAGGGCGAAACATTGCTGTTGACTGGCCGCCCCGGTCAGCGCCAGAGCTGGGGAGGGCTAGTGGGGCGAAATAGAACAGCCGCTCCCAGTCACTGGCTCGATTGGAGTCCAGGGCACTCTCAATCGAGGAAGCGAGGGCATCGGCTACCGGCACCCGTGCCGCTCTCGGGATCCTGAGTGGGATCTTCCGGAGCCGCCTGAGCCGAGTGTTGTTGACCAGCGAGGCTTGGGCGTCAGGCAAGCTCACTGTCTCACCTGGTGGTGTGCCAGACGGCCGTGGCTGGGAAGACGTAGGGAATAGGCAGCTCCTGCACCTCCACGCAGCGAGGGCATTGGAAGCTCGACGAGTCAAGCCAACTCAGGTGAGGTCGTGGAAGCAGCCGCACCTCAAACAGTTCCGGCCCCTCTTTCGTTTGTTAGTAGTGCTGCAAGTGCTGCAGGTGTTGGCTTGGAGAGATGGGGCGTGGGGCCGGGGACTGGGGCACCGAGCGGCATCAGGGGTGGGTGGCTGGCGTGTGTGGGTGGAAGGGAAAGTGCTGGTAAGAGGGCCTCATAGCTCACCTATATATACAGAGGTGTCAGAAAACAAGAGAAAAGAAGGTGCTGCATGGAGGGGGAGACACAAGAAGGTAGGATGTTAGTAAATGAATGAGTGAATGGATGAATGTACAAAAAAAAAAGGGTGGGGGGAGAAAACGGGGTTCCCAGCGGAAAGACCCAGAGTTCAGCACGCTCATATGCGAGCAACTTAGCAGTTTGTCATAGGACCTTGTGGCTGGAGGTGAGTCACTGATGCTGGGGTTGGCTTCCTCTTGTTAATGGTAGAGTTGTTGTTAATGTCACTGTTGTCGTCGTTGCCTTCCTGCGATATTTTTGAAACAAGAACTTCTCTATGTAGAAAGCAATGAGTACGAATGAGATTTGGATTTCTTTCTACGAAGGATACAAATCCTTTAATACAGCCTGTCATGCATGAAGCTCCATCAGTGCAAATGCCAACACGGGACTTCCTAGACAAATTCATTTCTTTCAGGTAGCCTGTTATCAAATCAAAAATATCTTGACCTCTTGTAGTTGTGGATATTTCTTTACAGCACAAAAATTGATTATTTCATTCTCATCAATAAAATGTACAAATGCAAGCAATTGACTTTTATTACTGATGTCAGTGGATTCATCCACGGTTAAAGCAAAATTAGAATTCTTAAGCTTTTTCTGAACATTGTGTTCAATATTTTTCAATATATCTAGGATTCTTCTACGTATTGTATCATTATCTTATCAAAATTTTTTGGCACACTTAGGAAGATCTCACGGCACACTGGTTGAGAATCACTGACCTAACCTGAAACAATGTTATCCATGAAATTAACATAAGATAACCGATGCTGAATTACTACACAAGATATAATAATATTAAAGTTATAATGAAAGCACTAGGCACCTGGTGTCGTCAGTAATGCTTTACTCCTGTGAATGGCACTGGTGTCAGACGTCTTTTGGATAAATGTTGACGCGGGGAGGGGCCAGAGCGGGCCAGTTAGATGTGAAGACCCTCTCTACAGATGGCTCTGAATCACGCTGGTGGTTTTGTCACCTAGGTGTGGTATTTTAAGGAAGCTCCTATTGGTCAGGTGTCGGCCTCCTGCGGTTGGTGTTTTTTCTCTTCTTTATGAAGGATGTTGGGTAGTCGTAGATTTCAAGTATCCTGTAGAAATTCTCTGTGGGTGGCACTACTCGAGGGATCAATACATTTTTGTATTCACAAGGGCCTCAGTTTTAAAGAGCACTGAGATACTCCCAAATTCCTTGGTCCTTGTGTGTTCAATGTCATCAGAGTTCTTCTCTCTGTTGTTACTAGTACCTCTGGCAAAATGTTTAGGTTGGCACAGGTCTTTTCTCTTCTGATTTTTACTGCCTGGGTCAAACGGTCTTTCTTGTTGGGAATGTCCATTGTATAAAGTGTTTGTGCTTTTGTAGCTCTGGCAAAAGCTGAAAAATGAAATGTATGAGGATTCTTACCAGCCTCTATCTGCAGTAAAAAGGAACCAGTAGAATCTCGTCATTTTGTAATGGTTTTAGGGAGTGAGATCTTGCTTCATCTTCTGTTGCAAATCTCACCTGCCTTTTTGTAAGTTTTTAGGTTCCATACAGAGCCTAAAATCTTTGATATTTGAGTCTTTGTTGCTTTCTCCACTTTCCTTGTTTTTAAACCAATAATACAGTATGTCACTGCGACTGACTATATTTTGGATGATGTCAACCGGGGTGTGGAGGTGGACAATATGGTCAGCTCTTTTCACGAGACATTCAGCCTGTATATTAGTAGAATCACTTCTGTATATAGATATATTTAAGACCTCTTTTACCAGAAATATCTGTTTCTATGAATATATATATATGTGGTGAGATAGTTTCGATATTTTGAGAGAGATTTTTATTTTCGTCATATAGCTTCTCTGTGTGAATATGTTTGTGGGAAGATAAAGTATCATTTATGAAAATGTTTTAACCATAGATATCACAGTACACTAGCATTTTTGTTTCTAAATGATATTATATTGTCTCTAAATAGAATTTGTAGATGGTCTGTTATTATATGTTTGTTATACTGTATGTTAAATACAAAAAAGGAATGTCTGGACATTGTATATCCTGTATTTTGTATTCTTTTAACCCTTTCGTTTCCATATTTCTAACCAAAATACACCCCTTATGTGTTTCAATTAATTTCTAACATAATCATAAATTTAGTCTGGTTTCATTAAACAACTCTAACTTTTTTATTTATCAACATATTAATGTGATTTTTGGAAGAAAATTTAGCGAAAGGTTCTCAACCAATTCTATTCCATAATTTTTGTCTCAAAGTGACTCTAATTACAGGTAAATACAGGTAAATTCAACAAAATGAAATGATTTAAATTTTGTTCAAACATCGCTATAGAAAATGGGTTATTAGCAAATATTCAATTGGGTATACAACAAAATTTTACTATAGAAGAGTTGTGCACATTACTGGATTTATCAGGTGAATAAGACAGGTGTACCATAAAGGTATAAATAAAACGAAAGACTGGAATTTGTCTGTGAAGAAAACTAGAAAACAAAATACACACACACCATCAACTAGATTAAATAAGCTCTCCCACATACATAGATATGCAGAAATATACAATAATGATTTACAAAAGAAATTAAACAAAACTCGTCACTCACCTTACAGGTAAATTAAAATAACAGGTAAATTAAAATTACACATAAAGAAAAATAAAAACGATGTAAATTTGAAAATATTAATAAAATCAAATCACATATATACAAATCAAACAATATTCCTATCATGAAAACTTGTAAAGCACCCTGCTCTACATAATGCAACCTTGCAGAATGCACATTGGAAAGTTGTTTCAACAGACCTTCCACTAGGAGCTTTCCTTTTTTGATGAAGGCATTCAAGACACTGCTTTTTGCGACCCTGGATTTTTTTTAATTTTTTTTTTAAAAATAATTTATGGAGATCGGCTGAATTCAGAGGGATATCCCTCTGGCAGGCTTTGTTTTTTCTCCCTACAGTTATTTTTTTTAAGGAATAACCAGCTCTTAATTGTGTTGCTATATCTGCTCGGAACTACAGATGGTCGCATCGCTTTCGAGCCGGTCCTGTATATAGTATAAACGCATTAGTAATACTCATATTTACTATATACCAAACCAGGTAACGCCACCATTTATTCCCCGATCTGCCAACTGGATAATAAGACATCATCTGATTCATCCGATCTACACCACCCATGTACCTGTTATAATCGAGATTCACAAATGGGGTGCCATTTTCATCCACATGTGGCCGTGCACATGTAGACAGAAAATTGATCTGCCTCTTATCTCTGTATGTGGTCGCTAGCAAATTTCCTTTCTGCCGTTGAATTATTTCACCTTTTTTTTTTAATTTTAGATTTTTTATATCCAACGGCAGTCCTTTTCTATTAGTAGCACATGTATGTGTTGCCACAGTATCTAAATTCTCCGCAAGTTTGACCGAACTGAAAAACCGGTCAAAAAATAATATACGGCCCTGGTTAAGGTATGGAAGTGATAAATTCCAGACCACATCATACCCTAGGCCATGCTGACTTACATAATTGTCTCTTTTGCCAGTATAAAATTCAAATCCAGAGCAGTACCCAGTATTCGATTCACAAATCTTCCAAACTTTCATCCCCCATTTTGTGGGCTTTCCTGGCATATATTGTCGAAAATGCACTCGGCCTTTATAGCCCACCATACCCTCATCGATAGATAAATATCTCCCTGGTTTGTAAACTGTTTTATATGTGTTTTGAACACAGTCAATGAGGGGTCTTATTTTAAATAAGGGATCATAGTTTGGTTCTCCACGTACTGGTGTACTGCTCGTGTCTCTTACATGTAAATATTGCGTCAATTTTAAAAACCGTGTCCTCGTCATTATACTTGAGACATTCGTCTCCAAAGAGTTCATCGCTACTCCAGTAATTTGTAATTCTGGGTAGCTTTCTAATGCCCATAATAATATTTATGGTAAAATAAGCTCTAATTTCATTTAAGCTTGTGGGAAACCACAAACTATCCTTTTTTTCGCTTTGTTTACTTTCAGCGTAACAGTTTGTTTCTGCCGTAATAATTTCAAACAAGCTCATAGGAAAAAGTAAAAGGAAATAGTCTAAAGCTTTGCTCTCCTGGGATAGACTGTGACTTGGTTCAGTTTCTTCACAAAAATCACTGAGAGAAACAGTTTTTAAATTTTTACTCCATTCAGGTGCCAATTCATTTTCTTTATCGCTGTCATCAGAGCTCTCGGATTCACTGTTTTCACTTTCGGAAAATGAAACATCGGATTCATTATCAAATACCACGTGCTTTTTTTTTTTTTCAGTTATAGAGTTTTTCAAGGTCTTCAGTGGAAAATCCTTCGAATTCTGACTCGCTGCTTGACTGAATGAAATTAGTATCCATTTTTTGTCAGAATTACAAATTTTCAAAACACAACAGGAACAAATTTTGAAAAAAATCTCCCAAAATTCACAGAATTAAAATAACATGTCGATCGTTGTCCAAAACTGTAGCTCAATTGTTTACGCAGTATAATCACGTGTTTTCACGAATGTACTAACAAAATTTGCTCTGATATTCTCATTTAAATATGAATGTGTGAGTACGGGCAGTTTTGGGCGGATTGGTCATATGAACCAAAGTTTTTTTCGAGCGCCTTGGGGCGATTTGGTAACGAAAGGGTTAAACAATAGCTTGAGGTCTGGTGAGCTGGAGTTGACAAAATCTTCATTTTCTGTCTTTATGTGATGGAGGTGACAAAATCATTTTCTCTTGTCTTTCTTATACATTCTGTTTTTCTGTGGTTGGATACCATTCCTACCATTATACTGGGAGCATTTTGTGATGGTGAGTTGGTCTCGACTCCAAGACTGGAGCGTGTAAAGAAGACAGGAGTCGTCTCTTCATAGGCAGGATTCATCTCTAGGGAGAGAAAGCAGAAATCATCTCTTCATAAGGTTGAAGTGGTCTTTTCAGCTGCGGCGTAGAAAGTGAGAGAAGGAATGGCCTCAAGTTCTCAAATATATAGTCCCCCATGGGGACGTAACTCCATTTAGTTCATGGATGAGCCACTAGGGGTCACGACCGTCACAAAGGGACGCAACTCCTATACGTTCTGAGTTCTAGCCGTAAGGGGTCGCTACAGCTGGTTGGTGGGGTTCCTTTGAGAACCCCTTTAAAAGCCTACTTGAGGCTTTGCATTGGGTGTTCCCACGTCGTTGGGTGAGCTCTCCCTAATTCTGTAATTCTCTAATGGCATCTTCACCAGCAAAAGTGTTTGTGGCACTTTGAAGGTTCAAGTGCTGAATGTCTCCCCATCTTTCTCTATATCCTTCTTTCCTGTTATGAAGGCCATTAATTTTTTGTGGTTGTAAGTGGCTGCTATGTCTGTTTTTGTTTAGTTGTTTGTGTTAGTGGTTGTGTTGGCGGTGGTGTTTGTGTTAGTGGTTGTGGTGGAGGTGGTGTTTGTGTTAGTGGTTGTGGTGGAGGTGGTGTTTGTGTTAGTGGTTGTGTTGGTGGTGGAGGTGGTGTTTGTGTTGGTGGTGTTTGTGTTAGTGGTTGTGTTGGTGGTGGTGTTTGTGTTAGTGGTGGAGGTGGTGTTTGTGTTGGAGGTGGTGTTTGTGTTAGTGGTTGTGGTGGAAGTGGTGTTTGTGTTAGTGGTTGTGTTGGTGGGGGAGGTGGTGTTTGTGTTAGTGGTTGTGTTGGTGGGGGAGGTGGTGTTTGTGTTGGTGGTTGTGTTGGTGGTGTTAGTGGTTGTGGAGGTGGTGTTTGTGTTGAAGATCACATGAATTTCTGACCCATCTGAAAGGTGAACTGAATCGGAAATGTTGGTGCTATTGGGTTTTGTTTGGAGAAGGATCTCCAAGCTAGTTTGCGATCAGTGCCTCCTCTGTGTTCTATAGGACCTTCAGGATGGAGTCCTCTGCCTTAACGCATCCCAGGAGCCAATACAGGTTGAGTTCTGAAATAGAATCCTCACAGTCCTTCGTCCCATATGGTGGTGGTGGCGGTGGCATTGATGTCCTCACTTTTTTGGTATATTTGTTTTGCCTTCTTTTTTTTTTTATGGTGTAGGAAGAGGGTTCTTTTTTTTCTTCTTGGTTTTGACGCCCCCCCCCCCCCCCCTCGATCTCCTCCTCAATCCATTTCCTGTTGTGTGAGGTCCGGCAGTGGGATGTCTTTCATGGGCGTTGCTGTTGCTTAAGGTGTGGTGGATGGTGGTAGCACCAGCGTTACTTCCAGCATGGTGGGTGGTGGTGGTGGTGCTCTTGCTACTGTTGCTACGACCATTGCTGTTGCTAATTGAGCGATTGGGGTAGGCAGGAGAGGTGGCCTTAATTTTTTGGCTCTTCTCTGAGGGCAGAAGGCCTTTAGGTGGGTTCTATCACCACAAACCACACACCTTGCTCTTCTACCCTCGATGGTTACAGTGAGGTGGCTGTTGTCGTCGAGGTCTATTAATCCCTGGTATATCTTGTATGCTTTTCTGGTCAACTTGGATCAGGGGCTCCATTCCAGATCCGGACTAGTTCTCTTGTTTTATTTTCATTACCTCGAGGACGGCAGCCATCAGCCAGGGAATTCCTATCGCCAACGGAACCTGGGTCACCCTTATTCTTACGAGCGTTTGTCCACAGTAGCTAGGGATCAGTGTCACTCTTTAGTGGAGCCATGGAATGCTCTCCAGCTTCCTCTAGGGCTGCAAAGAAAACATCCACTGTCCTATATCTTCGTCCATGAATGATGCGGGATTCCTGAGCCCACACATGTCCCTATGCCTTTTGGATCTGGGACTTAGATGCCTGCTCCATTTGACGTGGTTTTGTGCTAATTGTACAGTATGATATTGTACATAGCCGCAGGTGTTCCTGTAGTCTTTCTTAGTGGGATCAATTTACAGATAACATTTCATTATAATTTTGTTCAATTTCTTGGTTCGGTTGGTTCCTCTTCGAAAAACAGCAGTTGTTGGATGACGACCGGGTTCCTGCTGCTGGGTCAGAAAATACCTGCCGTGTGTGAGTCCTTTACATGAAGTTCTAGCTTCCTCATCACCATTGTTCGAACTATTTAAGTTCAACATTTAAGCACTCATAAAGAGGATTAGTGATTTTATGTTTGCACCACCAGCAATGTTTTTATAGTGTCACTCCCGAGAAGAGACGCCCTACCTTCGTCCTCATCACAATCATCCTGGCATCTGTTTTTATATTAGATAGTTGTGTCTAATATAGTGAATCAATGGTGCCAATATTATCATTATTATTTGTCTGATCTAGTGGGTGTGGTGGTCTTATACACATTTTAGACAGGTTCTTTCAACTCTGTAATTCATCCAATAAGTGTGTATCCACGCCTGCAACATTGGTAGTATTTCCTTAGGGGCTCTGTGAGTTCCAGTCCTCTAGTGTCTTATTGGTTGGTCGGTCGAGTCAAATACGGTGGTGAATGGGAGGGGTTTGGGAGGAAGAGATGTGAGAATGTCTTATTTTTGTGTGATATTTAGTGTAGAGAAACTACAATATTGTCCAGCCGAATGGTGTGATTTAACAATATTAAGTTCAAAATTTCAAAATTCTTACTTATATATGTGGTATCCCACCCATTATTTGAAAGCAGTGGCAATGGAATGGCTATAAATCAAATAATATGGACGAGGTGTCAAATTTTCATTACATTTATTGAGGTGTCACTCTGGAATCAAAAGCTCATCAGACTTCTGTTAGCATAATGACTGAATGATTCCCGTACAGCATTACAAGCCCTATATATATATACATATATCTACGTAGACAATGGAGCATATGTGCATAAGCACACCTGCACAGTGTCATATTTGTGACAGTATTGTATTAGATGCATGTACGAAACAGCCGTTACAGATAAAATAAATCAAAGAACACCTATTCTTTCATCCTTCTCATATCCAATCTCCCTCATGCTATCCTCTACTGTTCTGGTGACTAAGCTTGGTAGAGCTTATATTCAGCACTATATTTTTATTGATTACGCTCTGAGGATCCTGCCTCACGGTATGGATGAAACATTGTTAGCGAATAAAAATTGTATAAGTATGTAGGTGTTCTTTGATTTATTTTATCTATATATATATATTAATTGGATTCACACGTATGAAGAGCTGGTCGATGCTGGAGTCAGGTCTATCACACCAATGTAGTTCTGGAACCAATTAACTGTGAAACATGAGTAACGTTCAATATACAATAAAAACATTTTAAAGTGAAACTTCATTATATCACAAGCCAAAGATGTTCCAGCTGTAACCCCATTATTTATTTATATAGGAGCTTTTATATAGGTCAAGTGGGATAACTCTGAAGTTTGTCTCAGTATTATTATTATTATTAAGGTGAAGGATTGGCAATATCGGTAGAGCGTCGGACACCTTGCTTCGCGGCATAGTTACGACCCTTTACGTTCTGAGTTCAAATCCTGCCATGGTTAACTTTGTCTTTCAATCCTTACAGGGGTTGATAAAATAAAGTACCAGTAACACGCCGGGATCGATTAAATCGCCCCCCCCCCCCCCTCAAATTGCTGGCCTTGTGCCTAAATCAGACACTTATTATTTTCGTTTATTTCAAATATCTACATTTTACCACTAAATTTCAAGGATTATCATTATATTCTCATGTATATATTCTCATCTTGTATATATTTATGTTTTGTATAAATACTTTTGTTTCAATAAAGAAATAACTTAACAAAAACCTTTACTCTTTGAAATTCCTTGTTGTTGCTTTTGTTGTTCATTGGATGATGTAATCTTTAAATTATATATTTGTTCAATTGGAGGTTTGTAACATCTTTTCTTGTTTCTAAATGGAACCGACTACAAGTTTAGATAGTTGGTCTGTTCCCATTCTTTCTAAGATGTTGAACATTTTGTCTTAAAAAAAAAAAAAGAAATTGTAAATTATTCAAAGAAAGGTGTCTGCAGATGTAACTTCAAAAGAGAGTTGTCAAGTACAGATGGAAACCATCAAGGTGAGTGTATTGTGGTAGTAAGCCAAGAAGGGGAGAAAACAGGAATGTGGGTTTATCGTCAATGACTTCAAAAACAGTCCCTCATCACTAGAAGGGAATATAGTGAGTGACTGACACAAACAGTAATATGTCCATCTTCACTAACAGCTATATGGAAGAACCGTGCATAATGACTGGTACATTTACATTCACCCTAAGAAGCAGCTGGAACTACACTACCTACCACTAGAATATCCGCTATGGCTTGTTGAGGCAGCAATGAGTCCTCTTCAAAAGCTACCTCATTTGCCATAGTCACAAGTAGGTTCCTAGTAAAAAAAAGAATTTAAAAAGCTTTTGAAGAGATTTCGCAGAATAGGTATCATAGCTAACTCCCCAGAAGCCACAATGGAAACAAACAGGTGGACAAAATGTAGCAGTATATAAAGAGCTAGTAGGTGGATAACTGCCTGGCCCAGAAAGAAGGGCATAAAAGGTAGACTTACCCACACCACAGATGGATCAGTAGAGGTAAAAAACTATAGGATTGACGCCATGCATTCTCAGATGATCCGTCAGTTTAAGGGAGGGTCATGTGCTACTTGAAATAAACTTCAGGTAGCTTTAGTTGGGGGGGGGGGGTGCAAGGTGAGATGCTGGAAAACTGGGTGGGTGGGGGTGATTTTTTTTTCTTAACGGCTCCTCTTCAATTACAGCATCTCACCTTGCAGGTGCAGGAAAATCAATAGAAGAAAGACTCTAACCGGATAGACTTACTGAACGGTACTAAACTCATGGTGGAGAGAAAATGAGCATTTTTTTTCATAGCAACGGTTGTGACTTGCATAGCTATCAAGATCATTAGCATCAAAACTAGAAAGATCTTCTGGTAATGCCAAAATCACCAGCACCATTACTAACAACAACAAGAGTAGCACAATCAATGTGTAGTAGAAAATTTGAAAGATTATTGTAATTCATTTGGAAATATAAGTTGTCATATTTTTGGATTTTTCGATTGGTTTGAAAAGTAAGCAGCATATCGAGTTTAACGTGTTACACCTGTAACTTGGAGCATGTTGTTATCACATTAACTGAACCTAATTATATTTCGACCAGTTCCATATTTATGGATAGACGTTTGGCAGAAACTATTGTTGAAGAATCTGTTGTATAAATACTTAATAATTTACACATTTGTGTTCTTCATAAATTGAAAAAGAAAAAAAAAAAGACATAACACCAAATATGACACTTGATGTGTTTTTTTTTAGTCAATTGGTGTATCAAGTTTAATATCACATTTTTGGCCTAATTACATTCTAATTTAACATAATTAAAATTTCGGAGTTATTATTTTTTATCTTGACCAGCAATAACAGCACGTCGGCCTCCATGGCTCCCAATGAGAACTTGACCAGCAATAACAGCACGTCGGCCTCCATGGCTCCCAATGAGAACGGTATTTTCTTTTATAACAACGACTGTGGCTTCCATAGCTATCAAGATCAATAACATCAGTCAAAGAATGATCTGCTGGTAATGCCAACATCAGCAGCACCATTACTAACAAGAGCAACAACAGTAGCACAATATCAATGACGGCAACAACGAGTTTTCTACTTGCATGAATGCGCATGGACTTGCAATCGAAAGGTTGTGAGTTCAATTCTCGGACCAGGTGATGTGTTGTTTCCTTGAGCAAGACACTTTATTTCACGTTGCTCCAGTTAACTCAGCTGTACAAATGAGATGATAGGGCTGGGGTCTCTATCATTAAATTATCCAAGGCACCTCCAACGAGATATACCTTGGAGGAGGCCAGCTAAACCTGCATAGGTGTGAGCTGTCACACACATGAATGCTATGAAGATATTTCTTTTACCACTGTTATCAGTCAATAGACCCAGCATTCTCTTGAAGACGAGACGATCTAGCCGTTCATGGCCATAAATGACCACTAGTTTGAGGCCATCATAACCTAATGATTTTATCCGTTGTTCTACCAATTCTGCCAAATCACCACTCTTGCGAGAAATATTGCGTGCTGTCATATCGTGTGTAAACGCTATAAAAGCAAACCTGAAGGTAGAGCGCCTCTTACTTGCCAAGAATCAGACAGCACTTTAATCTCATCTTATATATCCAACTCGGGTGGTTTTTTACGGTAATTGTTTAAACATTTTTATTTTTTTTTTTATTTTTTTTTTTTTCCGAATTATTTGAGGAAGTTTTAACTTTGAGGCGATATTGCAGTCGGCATAGATAGATAGATTTCAATTTTTGGCCTAATTCTCTACACCGAAGTTAGCTTCAGAGTGCTGGCGGAAAGCCATTCGTTGCATATCTGACAGACATTTTACAACATCTAAATGTTTTGAACGAAGAACTGAAAGGAGATAATATCACAATGTTAATTGCAGAAACTAAAATCTTTGTCTTTATCGATAAACTACTGTTATATGCTTCACAAATTACTGCCTCCCGCTACGACCAGCAGAGGTGACTAGCATCTTGTTTGTTTATTTACAAGCTTTAGAAAGTGAATGCAGAAAGAGATTTTCTGACTTTCATCAGTTCACATGACGGTTCATGACAATCCTGTGTCTTGTTGAGATGTACCTCTGGGTGAATTGACTGAGTTAACATAAAAACGATGTGGCTTAAAACCTTTTCAAACATAAGGCAGCCATGATGTGACTTGATAACCATTTGAGAAGTCAATGGCCATTCACCTGCGCTGCCACGCTGAAACTTTTATTACCTTTCCCAACTACATGTGTAGTTGAGAGTGGTTTTAGTGTGGTAAACGATTTATTGACCAAAAAGTGAAACCGTTTTGAAATAGGAAACTAAGGATATTTGCGCTTTGCTATCGACAAAATTACAAACAGACATAGCCAAGCTTGGATCTCAGCCGTCACCATAAAATTACAAACAGACATAGCCAAGCTTGTATTTAAGCATCAATCTCAACCGTCACATTGAAAAAGAAGTTTTTATTTACTTACCTATAAAATCTTTGGAATAACGTTACTCGATAGAGTGCAGAGAGTCGCTCCAGTTAGAGCTGCCACTTCTCCGAATTGTCTTGCATGTGATAACTTTATAGAAACCATATCGAGAATTTAACTCGCAAATAATAGTTTATGATTTAGGCACAAGGCCAACAATTTGAGGAGAGGCAAAAGTCGATTAAATCGACCCAGTGCATTACTGGTACAGACGTAAAGACGAAAGGCAAAGCTAACCATAACGAGATTTGAACACAGAGCGTAAAGGGACGTAATTATATGTTGCAAATCATGTCCAACGCTCTGCCGATATTGCCATTCCACCGTTCTTGCACAAATAATAATGGCATAGTAAACATAAATAGCTTCAGATTATACTTTTAAACTAGATGGGCCAGTGTATTAAGTTGTTTGAGAATATACAGATTCATGTGTGGAAATGTTCAATGACTTAAAAAGGGATTTAAGGGACGAAAATAATGTTATAAACTGAATCAAAATAACGGTGTTTAAGATATTTGAGGTAGGACCGGAGGAAGTTAAAATATGGATCGTTGGCATGTAGTCTCAGTTGAGCGTGATACATTGTTTTGTATTAGAAAGCAAGTACTTAAAAAATTTGTGATTTTGGGATGGACTGGTAGCCTACATTATGAAAACTGCTTGGTTGGCTTTGCAGGTAATAAACATGTTTAAAAGATGTAAGACTGAAAAAATGCCAATGTCTATGTCATCAACTCTGCAAGTTAAATGTCGTGATAGCTGACACTCTAGACTAACAAGCACCAAAGTGTCAGCATAACACTTGAAAATACAAGTGTACTTGACAACGTGCACACACACACATATATATATATATATATATATACACTCACACACACACACACACACACATATATATACTCACACACACACACATATATATATATATATATATATATATATATATATATATATATACACTCATACACACATATATATATACACTCACACACACACACATATATATACAATCACACACACACACATATATATATATATGTATATATACTCACACACACATATATATATACACTCACACCCACACACATATATATACACACTCACACACACATATATAGGCAAATGAATGCATTACTAATGATCATTAGGAAAAGTTTTATACGTTTTAACAAGTCAGAAGAGGTTAGCATCATGATATTTTACGACTCCTTTCAGGTTTCTTTATTAGATTCGCAAATAAAGCTCCACTCTCTGGCCATCTGTATCCATCCTCTCTCTCCCCCTCACACACCCTCTCTCTCATGCACAGAATCTTATCATCCAATATTCTGTTGAGACTGGAATGAAATTTGAGAAGTTCAAATATGGCGGTCAAACTTGATCATATTCTACTTTGTCAAGAAAACCTAGAAATAGTTTGGCTATGTCGCTTATATAGTCAAATAAGTAAAACTATAATTTGACGGCCTAGTTAAGAGAGAGAGAGAGAGAGAGAGAGAGAGAGAGAGAGAGAGAAACGATAACATCAATATAGGCTCAATATACATTGCTAAATCTATATAACTTGAGATACTATATATATACAAATAAAATACAGAGTTACTAACTCATATTGATACCCTGTAATTAATCTTATCTCTCGGTGAGGAAAGCCTACGGATTATCTGTTACAAACAGAATTTTAAGGGCGAAACAGATTAAATCTCTAATCTGTCCGAGAGATGAAATGGTTATTGAGACGGTCTATATATATATTCTATATCTTCCGTTTGCTTCAGGTTAAATTTATCAAACCAATGAGGTATTTCAACCATCGTAATTTTAGACACACAATTTACTGTGTTTATTTTTACAGATACTATATATATATATATATATATATATATATATATATATATATATATATATATATATATATATATATATATATATATTATAAAATGAAATCTCTTGAAGCCTAAAAGCAATTGCTAAATTAAAACACTCAAATGTCCTAAGAATAAAAAAAGCAAAGGAAAGGAGTCGATCGGTAGATCAGACCAAGGAAATAGCGTTTCCATTGCTGATACTATCTATCGTAAACCCTGGCAGAAAAAGCAACGTGAAATAAAGTATTTCACTGAAGAACACATCGGCCGGTTCAGGAGTCGAACTCATAACTTTATGATAGTAAGTTCAACACCATAATCACTAGGCCACGTACTTTCACACTTGAGCGTAAAATCACGCCGAGAAATTTACAGTTGGATTTAGCGTAAGTACAATGCGATTGTCTCGTATAACAGTTTAGTCGATTAAATTAACCTGGGGGTATTGCTGTCATCTAATATCTACCGAACAATAGATATGAGATTCGGTAAGATTTGAGCTATGAAATAAAGATGTGAAGCTAAACTATATAATGAATTATGTCCAGCTTTCTATTGTTTTTGCCAATACGCTGACCTACTCAAATGAATAGTTAAAACATTATTTACCTCATCAGTTCGCCATATTTTCCTTCTTCCCAATAAACTACGTGACCGATTATTTTTGTCATTTGTATTTTGTTGTTCCTTCTCTCCATCTTCTCACCTAATCACAGTTTCCATTTGTCTATAATATTTCTGATTACGAATTACATTTTCTTTTTGTCTATGATTTGTCAGATGTTGGTGTTAGGAATAAAACATTTAATTCATTACTAATGGAATGTGTCTGATTTGACTGGAATAAAATTAATTGAAAGCTTTGAGCAATCTCTAGAAAATTAAACCCCTCTCCACCTTCCCCCTCCTTATCACACCTCTAATTATTTGGATGATGATGATGGTCATTTTTTTTATTTTTAACAAAATAAAATTCGAAAGAAATAAAGACAAAGTTTAATGAAAAAGCATTAAAATGGTTTTTCATACTGACGTAAGAAATAAATCACTGATAAGTGAAACTAAATGGAATTATGGAATATAGTGGTGATAGGTGAAAATGAGATTTTGAAATATATATAGATACTAGCTAAACTACCCGTCCTTTGGACGGTTCAAGTAGCTTTCGATGTAGCTCATTAAACTAAACAAAGTAAATTTGAATACATAGAAGAAACACGATATAACTCAATTGAATGTAAAAATAAAGCTTAATTGTAAAATGTATTTGAAGTACATGTAGCGGTAGAACGTTGGAAACGTACAGGGTATGTAAGTTAATAATTAAATTATGTGTCAGAAGGTAGTCTAATCAATGCGAAAAATAGAATAATTCTAAAGTCTTTGATGTATAAACCATCCTTTAGATAAATTTAAGCATAATATTGTAAAAGTTATGAGATCAGTTAATATATAACATCAAGTTTGAAACGATAAATTATACAATGTCAAATTTATAACTTAACTTAGTAATCTGTTAGAAATTGCTGGTTGTGAAATATACGAAATGATATTGTTATTCTCTTTGTTTCAAGTAGAAAGAGTAAATTAAAATCCGAATGAGCCGAATTACGAAAGATAACTCTTGATTACGAAAAATAACTCTTGCCTTACTTAATCACGAAAATTCACACAAATAACCGAAACGTTTTTAATGTCTCCAAAGGCCCCAATATCGATTTTTGAAAGCCTTTGTAGATCATGTACAGGTTTTGTGCAAGGAGAAGCTCTGTAAAAAATTTCAAAGAAATCACAGAATGGTTTAGAATATATGAGCCCTCATTAAAAATTGTCGACACACATATACACATACAGAAATTTTCAGATTTATATATATTTAGATAATGAGAGTGAAATAATCCACTCTTATTTTGGTAAGGCGTGATAAGCTCAATGCGTTATAAAGTCGACAGTATGCAGGAATCCAAGTCCAAGGTATATTCCAAAGGATTAAGCTACTGGTTGATGAAGACAGTGTAAGCCGTAGAGCATCAAGCTCATCCCCATTGGAACATTTGTAGTGATTAAAGATGAAATTTGATTAACAACCTTGGTTTCTCTCTCTCTCTCTCTCTCTCTCTCTCTCTCTCTCTCTCTCTCTCTCTCTCTCTCTCTCTCTCTCTCTCTCTCTCTCTCTCTCTCTCTCTCTCTCTCTCTCTCTCTCTCTCTGTATATATTGACTCTTTGGTGTTTCCTATTCTTTATATATCAGCTCTGCATGAACCCTATTGCATTGAGCTTTAAACCCTCTGATTAAGTCTGTACCCAATAATAGAAATATTCTTATTAAAGTTATATATATATATATGACCTGACTTCTTTGCTGTTGGTTCTGCCGGGTGGCTGTAACTTCGGTCTCGTAGACGACTGTGGGTGTGTTATGAGTGTATAGGAAATAGTGAGGTGGGCTTTCATACTTTTAACGCAGTAATATCCAAGTTTTACCCTGTGCCTATTAAAGATGGATCTGTACTTATGCCCTATAGGGAAGTGTTTGTTTAAGAGTGCTAAGAATATTTTTACCTACATTAATACTAACTCCACGTGAGAAAGGTGGGCAGAACCAAATTTTCTTTCTATTGCTAGTGGGATGCTGATGAGGAGAGTGAGAAATATTCTCAGAGAATCCGCTGTTGGCTAACGCGGGGTCATATAGTGCCAACCTGTCGAAGATGGCATTGTTAGAGGAAAGATTTGAGATCCTTGTGCTGATGTTTTTGACGATGTATATATATATATGAAATGCAGATATCGATTCTTCGCAGGTACCTCTGTCCAGTTTTTTCCGTCTCAACTATTATTTCCGTCTCAACTATTATTTATCGCGATCGATGACTGTTGTCTTATTCCCCGTCTAACACGGTAGATGATGCTTCTTGAAGTGCTGTACAATTATTTGTGTTAGGAGGAGCATCTAGCTGTAATAACCATACCAAAAAGGAAGGAAGGATCGGAGACTACAAAGGATAGGATGGACAACCTCTCCAGTGTTGGTGGCATGATAATGTGTGCCCAGTCCATACAAAGGTCTGTTGTATTATGAAAGACAACTTAATAGAAGGAACAGAGACAACGTAGTGTAGACGATTTTACGATAAAATGCTGTAAAATCGTTACTGATAGGAGAATTGGCAGTATCGGTAGAGGGTCAGACGCCATGCTTTGACACATAGAGTTACTGCCCTTGCCATTCTGAGTTCAAATCCCGCCGAGGTTAACTTTGCCTTTCATCCTTACGGGGTCGATAAAATAAAGTACCAGTAATGCACTGGGTAATTGCTGGCCTTGTGCCAATAGTAGAAACAATTATTTGTCTGTGGTTAGGGCGGTGAACTGGCAGTATCGGTAGAGGGTCAGACACCATGCTTTCTAGCATAGTTTCGTCCCTTTACGGTCAGAGTTCAAATCCCGTCGAGGTTAACTTTGCCTTTCATCCTTACGGGGTCGATAAAATAAAGTACCAGTAATGTACTGGGTAATTGCTGGCCTTGTGCCAAAAGTAGAAACAATTATTTGTCTGTGGTTATGTCTGTATCTAGACACTATTTTTACAGAAAAAACGAAGTGCCGTTATATATAACCAAATATTTCAGCCACCAACCTAATCAACAAATTTTCTATAATATAATATCCGCTGGCATCGCAATATTCAGTCTAGTACCACAACTACACAATGAAGCTTTGAAAATGTTCAAAGAAATGTTAAATGTCGTATCCAGCGCCAGACAAACCAATTAAAAATCAAACGAAAAAATACAAAAGAAACAGTTGGTTCAACCCATCCTTTAGCCTAAAGGTAGTGACAAAATTTGAAATAAATGTTTTGAACACTAATCACGAAACATTTCCCAAACAACCATGGATCTCATAAACTATTCAACAGGAACGATAAAAAGGCAGCAGTAGCTGCAAATTCAAATGCCATTCAAACTATAAATGATCAGATGTCTTGACATCTACAACCCCAAAATATATGTAACCGCAACGGATCAAGTTTAAACTTTCCGCGAAAGAGATGTAATCTACAGGACAACTGTACCCTAAGAAGAAAAAACAACAACAAAACAACGATAAAGCCTATGTTGGATCCACGTACAGAGATCAACGTAAAATACACACAACTTACACGTGTTCCACGATATATACCCCGTCTCTTTCGACGTTAAATAAAACAAAGAAAAACTAGAAAGAGCCATCTCATACGTAAATAACCCCAGGACATGTTCTCTGTACACCACAGAACACAATTGTGTAATACGTGTGTTTACAAAATAACAAAACTTACTAGAACCAAATATAGCCCCATTCTCTGAGTCAATAAAGCATCGACGGAATAACAATTTAGTGGAATTGGATACGATAATGAAATTCTGTAATAAACAACACAACAACAATCAAAACGACACTAATTTAGCAAAAAGAAATATTCACAAACTCGCCAATAAAACGATAAACTGACACTGAAGAACGTGACCGCTTGTATGTAGAACCAAAATGAAATGCTGAATAATTCCCCACCTTAATAATTGTAGTGGCGTGAAAGTCTAGTTGCGAGAAAGTGAACTCAGTTTAATAAAAGAATATAATCTACAGCATGTATTAAGTACCCACTTTCTCTTTCGTTTACAAACCGTAACACTTGATTATATATACATACAAGCTACAATAAGGTATTAAAAACATTTCTTTGGATAATAAAAGGCATTTGTTTATATTCATCCGATTATCCGTCGAAACGGTGGAAGCTCAAGCGTGAATTCACGTGTGTTCGTTTAAAGGAGACACCTTGACTAACAGTTTCCCTCGAAGAGAAACGCCGACTGAATTTGTCGAAAATAACGTTTAACAAATGGAACGAGTCCTGAGTAGGAACGTGTCTCTTGAGCAATGCAACTGTGAAACATTTATTTTAGAGAAAATAGAAAGCTTTTCGACTTTGTTTACTTAACCTTTCATTGATCTTATGATATCAACATTTGATTATAAGAGCTGTTGGTTTCAATTCAACTAACTAGTGAGCTTAGAGAAACACTTGAAGTCAACCAATTAGATAAGGAATCGTCCGTTCAGGTGAGTTTACCAAAGCTAAGTTTGCTATTAGAGACATGGTCGACAATTTGACTGGAGACTATGTCACAGTGATCGAAGGAACAGGATTAGATGCGTTTGTTTTCCAAGTAGAGACCAGGGCAGGATTTAAAGGAGGGAAAGGGGGCAATTGCCCCAAGTAGAGACCAGGGTAGGATTTAAAGGAGGGAAAGGGGGAAATTTCCCCAAGTAGAGACCAGGGTAGGATTTAAAGGAGGGAAAGGGAAGAGTTGCCCCAAGTAGAGACCAGGGTAGGATTTAAAGGAGGGAAAGGGGGCAATTGCCCCGGGCCCCTGCAGTGGATGGGGGAGGGGGGGGTCCCATCAGTGACGGCTGTACTAATTTATTTATACCCTCAACTCAGCTTTTTAGTTTTAGGATGGTTAGGTTTTTTTGAATTTAATATCTGTATGTAATATCTGTATGTATAACTTTTCAATTCCAATTACTTGGGCCAGCTGACTTTGATATGTAAAATTCGGGTGTCTTGCTAATTTTTTGTGTGTGTACAAGGCCCAACCCCGCCTCCCTGCCACCAAACCTGAAGTGCCCTGGGCCTCCAAGGTCTAAATCCGGTCCTGGGTATAGCCAGTAAGTTCAGAAGAGTATTGTTCTTGATAGAAGTAGTGGAACAGGGGAGGAAGAGAGGAAAGATGAGCACTGTGATAAACCTGATGTTTCTGTAATTGTTTCTACTTTTGGCACAAGGCCAGCAAGATCGGAACGTCAACAGCCGCCTAAGGAAGGAACGCCGCGAGGTTTCGTGGCTGTTGCAGCGGATGTCGTTGGTCAATGTCCGCAGAAATGCCTCCTCCTCCTTTTCTTCTGTGGCCTTATAGTCCTTGCTTTTCCTCTCCATCTCTCATTTATGGCTTTTATAGTCCTTTCCTTTAATTTCCCATACAGCCAGATCTGTCCTTCTTTACCCATTTTCCATTTGTACAAATGTTTCGAAATTAGAAATTGTTATTAGGGCTTACGGAGTCGATAAAATAAAGTACCAGTAATACACTGAGTAATTGCTGGCCTTGTGCCTAACGTAGAAACAGTTATTAGGGTTAGTATAACGTTTTGTTAATATAACGTAATATTACGTTAGCTTTCTACAACATTTTATTATTTAACCTGCTACACGTGTTTATTTTATTTAGCCCGATATAACACCTAGATATGTAGCCTTGTTCAAGCTGGGATAAGGTTTTGTTTTTATATATCTCAGTATAACGTTTTGTTACGTAGCTTCTTACAACGTTTAGTCATTTAATCTGTCAGAACATTTGTTTGGTCGTCTGAAAGAACGTTATGCCACATAACTTAGCGAATCTTAATAGAATATTTTGTTGAACATCAATTATATGTTTTATTATGTTACACAGCCCAACATAACATTACTTTAGGTCGCCGAATGTAGTATTTTTGTTAGAGACTAGTAAAGCATTCTCTTACGTAGCTTTGTACAGCGTTTTGATAAGTCTTGTGTAACGTAAGACAATACATTCCTATCTATTGAATGGTTTCTGTTGAGATCTGAGCAGCAGACCTTTATCACAGTGAAGGTCAACTGCACATTCTTTCCTGCACTACAAGACAGTATCAAGTTTATTATGTCATTTTATTTGGATACAATTAAAGGTCTACGAAGCTGTTTGCTTATTACATAAGGATAAACAATTCTTCTTACTGATACTAATGTGAACTTTACACTGAGATTTCTGGAACTGGGTAATATATGAGTAATAACCTCTGGATATAACTTGTCACAACCAACATTTTCTATCAAATTTCTTACAGTTAATTTAGTATGTTGGTTGTTGGACGTCCGTCCTTACCGCTGACGATTGTTCCAGTGGATTCAATCAACGGAACTGCATGCTTGTGAAATAAACATTTAAGAGGCTGAGCATCCACGGACACGGACACAATTAACATAGCTCTCAGGGAGATTCATCGTGACACAGCGTGTGACAAGGCTGGCCTATTGAATTATTGGTACAACTCATTTTTTGCCAGCTGAGTTGACTGGAGCAATGTGAAATAAAGTGTCTTGCTCAAGAACACAACGTTTGTTGAATCAAAGCATTCCACAGACACGTGTATCCTTAACCTAATCCCCATAGAAATTCAGCGTGACATAATGTGTGACAAGGCCAACCGTTTGAATTACAGGTATAGGTTATCCGACGGGCTTCTATATAGTTTACGTCTACCATTTACAGTGTCTGGGTTGATCCGCGTCTATGGTTAATGATACTTGATCATTATACCACGTGGTCTGATCGAACTCGGGACTGATTTCTTAATCGAACAGCCATGTTGTGTCTACGTACATCCACACACTCACACACACACATCCTTACATACACACACACTCACACATACACACACACACATATATATACACACTCATACACACAGAGACACAGGCATATACACACACACACACTCTCTATATATCTCTCTCTCACACACACACATCCTTACATATACACACACACTCACACATACATATATATATATATATATATACACTCATACACACACAGACACACACTCTCTCGTTCTCTCTCACACACACACTCTCTCACACACACACACTCTCTCTCTCACACACACAATTTTCTCTCCAGTTGTTTATTTGACCCTGTAAAAGTGCAATCGATCCCATTGTGTGAGAGAGGTCGACATTTATTTCTAGCTGATCGTTTTAATTCCTTCTCCAGATTGACTAATTGGAATCGTTTTCTTTTTGACAGGAGAGTGTTTTCTTCTGTCATTAAACTATGTCCGTTCTTGGCTTTCATTTAGATTTACCTTCCTCTACCTTTAACGCCTACCTCTTATCTCCCCTCTTTCTCCTCTCTATTTCTTAACATCTTTCAGTTTGTCTATATTTCTTTTCTAATACACCCACACCCTCCCCATATTTGTTGTTGTTGTTTCTATCCTGTAAACACATCATTTCGATTAAACTTCAGTCCGAGAATTCCAGATAATGTTTATCGTCTGCAAACAATCGACTTCTCGCGGCATTGTTTATCTTGTCACGTGTCCATAATTAAACTATCCTTCTTCACTCTATCTAATCCATCTTTTTATTAATCATTTTTCTTTTCTTTTACGGTGGATAGACATTTCACTTCATATCATTTCAAAGAACATCCCCCACTCTACCCCCCGCCCCACTCTACCCCCGCCCCACTCTACACCCCCACTCTACTGGGGGACACTGCCGGTTCCAGACAAACTCTACAGACACAGAAGTGCTATTTGATGAACCTTTCCGAGATGCGCACAGAACGACTAAACCGTTCTACACTGGTCCAGTGTCCGGGCATTGCTGACTTGTGGAGGTTAGTCGAAAGGATATTGTCACGTTTAGGATGGACCCGGCTATCAGTACATTTGTTATAAGGTGAGTGAATGTAGTGATGACGGTCCGCGTGAATGGGCCTACTCTGAGTATGCACCTGTAAGCTGAAGAGAACAGAGAGGATAGAATGAGGGGCAACTTCCGACGATGCTCTTGTGGGGTTCCCAAACTACTCCTGGGTGCTGGAATATTTTGTTGTCATTTATTGTTAATTGTTACCTGTTTTACATTTTGTATACATTTTCATGTAAACCCCCACTGACCCCGTTCTTTGTACTGTCCATTATGTTTCGGCTTTTGTAGCCACTAAAGAAATAATTATTTGACAGTATCGGTAGAGCGTCGGACACTGATTCGCGGCATATCGTTACGGCCCTTTGCGTTCTGTGTTCAAATCCCACTGAGGTTAGCTTTGCTTTTCATCCTTACGGGGTTGATAAAATAAAGTACTAGTAACAAACTGGGGTCGATTTAATCGCCCCCCCCCCAAAAAAAAAATTCCTGGCCTTGTGCCCAAATCAGAAACCATTATTATTATTATCATTGTATCGGTGAATTGGCAGTATCAGTAGAGGGTCGGACGCCATGCTTTGACACAAAGAGTTACGGCCCTTTCCATTCTGAGTTCGAATCCCGCCGAGGTTAACTTTGCTTTCATCCTTACGGGGTCGATAAAATAAAGTACCAGTAATGCACTGAGTAATTGCTGGCCTTGTACCAAACTTAGAAACAATTATTAATATTATCATTGTTTTATGATATCTTTTTTGGAATTTAACTTTGAAGAAATTCATTCATAGTTGATTGATTTCATTTTTTAAAAACCGTTAAATTGTATAAAATCAACAATAGAAGATCGAAACAAAAAATAGAGAAGGAAAAGAAGAAGAAGAAGAAAATAAAAGTGAAATTCTTTAGTTGTGGTCTTTAGTGAATAAAACATGAGTAAGAACAGTATCATTTCTGAAATTGATGTTCTTCAGAATTGTGGTTTTTATAAATATTGATCGTCTATACAGACACAAAATATCAAATTTATTGGAAAAGAAAAAAACAAAGTGTAATTGTATTACGATAATTATCAACGGTCTTTCTGAATGTTGCCATTCTGAATAGCATCATTGATTTATAATATATGTATTGAGTTTATTTCAACCTGGAAGAGTAATGGTGTCGTAGAGACAACTCTCTCGGAGATGTCCTTACTCAATGCTGTTAGTCTCTCATTCGATCTAAAGTATATTATTAGTTAGTAAAATGATGATTCCAGTCGGGGATTGAAACTACGTTGCAATCACGGCAGGTTGTGATTCAGGCCCGTCGCTAAGAGAAGGGGAACTTGATGGTGCTGTCACCCTCTTTTCAATGGTACACTCCCAGATTTAGAAAATAGTGTTTATAAAAAACATTCTGAAATGCGTTCCTTGCGAAAAGGTGCCAACCCAGAATGTTCTGAAGTCCTCGAGAGCCGCAGCAAAACCTCGCGACGAACCTGCAGTAATCTCACTCCTTTCATTACTCTTCACGATTTCCCCCTTAAATATCGATTTCTTTGTTATTGAAGCACAGGTTAAGGTATCTAAAGCAAACTGCGGTTCGTTTGTCTTTCGGAATAACACACCTAACGAAAATTTTCCTTAAATTTCTTTAGTAGAGCGACCCACCCTATCATGAGCCATATCTCATGTGATCTACTACTAAAAAAAAAAAAAGATATAAAAAAAAAGAAGGGTTGCCTGAGCCTGATAGAAATAGTAAAGATTGAAGTTTGTTTAGCATTCGTGTCTTTTTCAAGCGTGTTAACAACATAACAGAAGCGAAACGACTTCAAATGAAAATCGCTTCGTGACTTCAGCTTACTCGAATAATAAGATGTTATTGTTTTTGTTGTTGTTTAATCCCAGATGATTGAACAGATCAATAATGATTTCTGATTTACGTGTTTGATAGAATGACATCAGTTCTGTATCCAAAAGAAAACTCAATCTCACGGCAAAAATTATCAGACTGACATAAGAACTGGAATTGATATGATCGGCTAAAACTCTTGAAGATGGTACCCCAGCATGGCCGCAGCCCAATGACTGAAACCAGTAAAAGAATAAATGAATATCTATCTATCTTTTTATATATTTCATTGTTGCTTCGAAGCTATACTAGTGACTTGAGGGACAGGAGTGTTTAAGCATATACATCAAAACTGAAGAGGAGACGAAAGCATGAAACTCTAGGCTCTCAAGTTACTGCTAGAATAAAATATAGGTTATCTCCCATCCATGTCATTGCACAGCCAAACCTGTCTAGGGTCGGATGCCATGCTTTGCAGCATA
>OZ024746.1:8310489-8315489 GCA_964016885.1 Eledone cirrhosa
TAGAAATAATATATATATATACAGTATATATACAGTATATATACAGTATATATATATATATATATATATATATATATATATATATATATATATATATATATATATATATATATACAGTATATATATATATATATATATATATATATATATATATATATATATATATATATATATATATATATATATATATATACTGTATATAAATCAGGATAGATTCAGTTTGAAACTGGTTAGACCATTACTCAACAGACTGGCTGGAACTAGCTGTTGAAACGACAAGAGCTCAGCCGTCGGGTCACGACCCCGACGGCTGAGCTCCAACCGTTTCGACAGCTAGGTCTAACTCTTTTCCTATTATCCACTCTACTACCCTAAGTATCGAATACCCAGGTGCGTTATGGTCCCCCTGGTTCCTTACCACACTTCCTTCGTTATATATATACGATAGTGTTAAGTCTAAACAATAAAGTACGCCACAACAACTACATAAAACACCTCAATTCTCTGCACCAAATTATTTAGATTCTACATCTTAAGTCTGGGAATTAATTTTTCCATAGACATAAATATATCTTCATATACTGAATTAATTAAATTATTTGCTATGTAAGTGCATTATGTAATTATGTAATTATGTTTTCTTAAAGAAAATTAGTTATATTAATATAAGTGTCACATCTCTTAAATTATTGATCTCTAAAATTATTGATCAAATATTTCGTCGGCAATGTATGAGATAACAAAGTTTTATTTTAAAATATTATTTATTGCATATCGAATTTCACTTATGTTTCACAGGTGATTGGCTCAAGGTCTTTATCGATGTAATAGACCTGACTTAAGTATCGATCTGCTCATCAGACGTGTGAACTCAAATCAAAACATTTTGAACACATGATGAAACAGCAATCCGTCTGTTGCCGACTGATCTTTCATTTCACCACTTTAATTAGTTTACAGGACTTATTCTGAGTAAGTTCCACGTATCAGATGGGGATCTAGCGCAACATATCACCACTTTAATTAGTTTACAGCACTTATTCTGAGTAAGTTCCACGTATCAGATTGGGATCTAGCGCAACATATCACCACTTTAATTAGTTTACAGCACTTATTCTGAGTAAGTTCCACGTATCAGATTGGGATCTAGCGCAACATATCACCACTTTAATTAGTTTACAGCACTTATTCTGAGTAAGTTCCACGTATCAGATTGGGATCTAGCGCAACATATCACCACTTTAATTAGTTTACAGCACTTATTCTGAGTAAGTTCCACGTATCAGATTGGGATCTAGCGCAACATATCACCACTTTAATTAGTTTACAGCACTTATTCTGAGTAAGTTCCACGTATCAAATTGGGATCTAGCGCAACATATCACCACTTTAATTAGTTTACAGCACTTATTCTGAGTAAGTTCCACGTATCAGATTGGGATCTAGCGCAACATATCACCACTTTAATTAGTTTACAGGACTTATTCTGAGTAAGTTCCACGTATCAGATTGGGATCTAGCGCAACATATCACCACTTTAATTAGTTTACAGCACTTATGCAAGAGTATAAAAGGGGTAAGGGACAAATGACCATGTTTTAGGAAAATATTTGATCTATCGAATCAATCGACATAATCCCAGACCTCATACCCTTACCGAGTGAGATAGAACTCGTCAACAGAACAAGGGAACAATGCTTTCTATTGCTGATACTATCTACGGGTTGCAAATCTGTTCTACCGCAGGCCACAGAAAATTAGTTTGCGGGCCGCATGTGACCCAGGAATCGTGTGTTTGAGACCCCTGATCAGGAAAAACCCATTCGTGACGTACTTGAAACGACCTCGGTGTTATCGAAAAAACAGAAAAAAATATAATTGGTTCTACACAATCCTTCGCCATTAAAGGCGTTGTCTGTCGGAAGGGGGCGCAACGTTTCCTCCGCTGTTCGTTGTTTTGAATATCTTTGTTATATATATATATATAACAAAGGAAGTGTGGTAAGGAACCAGGTGGACCATAACGCACCAGCGTACTCGATACTTTGGGTAGTAGAGTGGGTAATAGGAAAAGAGTCAGGACCCCGACATATATATAAGGACATAGGTAAACATTGGTAGAATACCAAAGTAAGACTTGGAAAGGAATTACAAAACAAGTGGGAGAGTAGGTATTTAGAAACGACGACAATTGTTGGAAACAGGAAATTAATGGAGAAAGAGTGGAATATCAATCAGGTAGTGTTGACTAATTTACTAAATAGATTTATTGCTTAGCAATCTAGAACTGTAATGTTACTCACTTGCTTAAGAGAAATAGTAGAATGTGTACGTAGAACCGCTACTTCTCCGAATTGAGAGATCTAATATAGATAGTAATGTGGTTAGAATGTCTCAGGAAGATGGTTGGACAACATCCATGTGCTCGGCTGGTCATGCTTGGGGATCCAGTCGGATCAGTTGGAGACAGTTGGTTCTGACAGGATCCGCTAGAAGGAGGGTTTGAGGACTCAGTCCCACCATGACACTCTCAAGAAGAAGAAGAAGAAGAAGAAGAAGAAGAAGACGTCTCTTGCCGGTTGGTTTAGCCCATAAACTCTGTGAAACGATTCGTTCCTGAGACATTCTAACCAGATGTCCATAGTATCTGAGCTGTGATCTCTCAATTAGGAGAATTATCGGCTCTACCTGAAGTGACTCTCAATACGTGTAATCATTTTGTTATTTTGATACAAAAATAAAAATAAAAATAAAATAGAAATAAAGAAAGGTAGAATGGAAATCAATTATCTGTAGGGACTGAAAACAAGGAGATCTTGTTAGCTTTTCTTGAAGAAATTTTCTTTTCGTTTTCGTTAAGTGGCAATAATTTTCTTTTCGTCCATTTCTGGGAAGAAGAACAATCCTAGATTTAGTTGAGATTTTATCTTTACTTTAATTTCAAGATGTAAAACTGTTATGCTTATTTTTCCATTAGGCTGTTGTTAATGTTGTTGTTTAGCACAGGCAGCCCATATCATATATAATAAACATATTTAATCTCGTATATATTGTAAGCTAAGATCATATTATGACCTCATCGTCATCAGTGTAAGAAGAGTATATACATATATTTCACAGTTGGTACTGTTTAATAATTGTTTCTACTTTTGACACAAGGCCAGCAATTATCCCAGTGTATTACTGGTACTTTATTTTATCGACCCCGTAAGGATGAAAGGCAAAGTTAACCTCAGCGGGATTTGAACTCAGACCATAAAGGGCCGTAACTCTTTGCTGCAAAGCATGGCGTCCGACCCTCTACCGATACTGCCAATCCACCGTACTGTTTAATAATGCCCACGTCTTTGTTATCTTCAATTTGGTTGTTTAGAGTTGTAGCTTGGAGTATAGTGAAATCCTCTACAGGTAACTGAGCTCCAGCAACTGATGTTAGACGGTTGGAGTATAGTGAAATCCTCTACAGGTAACTGAGCTCCAGCAACTGATGTTAGACGGTTGGAGTATAGTGAAGTCCTCTACAGGTAACTGAGCTCCAGCAACTGATGTTAGACGGTTGGAGTATAGTGAAATCCTCTACAGGTAACTGAGCTCTAGCAACTGATGTTAGACGGTTGGAGTATAGTGAAGTCCTCTACAGGTAACTGAGCTCCAGCAACTGATGTTAGATGGTTGGAGTATAGTGAAGTCCTCTACAGGTAACTGAGCTCCAGCAACTGATGTTAGACGGTTGAAGTATAGTGAAATGCTCTACAGGTAACTGAGCTCTAGCAACTGATGTTAGACGGTTGGAGTATAGTGAAGTCCTCTACAGGTAACTGAGCTCTAGCAACTGATGTTAGACGGTTGGAGTATAGTGAAATGCTCTACAGGTAACTGAGCTCTAGCAACTGATGTTAGACAGAGTAGTTTATCAGATCAACTCTTCGCGATGAAAGCGAGGTCAGTGGTATTTTATTTTTATTTTTTGGAGGGAGGGATGTGACACACGAGGTAATTTTGATCATAAGATACTTTGAAACAGGTATTGCAAACTAACATCGATTTTATAGTAATCCACCTCCCCGGGATGATTGTGTAGCTAATAAACCAATAATTAAATTTAATCACCTCATTTCCAAGTTCAATTCTTGTCAAGATTGATTTTAAATTTATATTTATTCAGGGTTTAATCAATAGGTTACTATACTTTTTGAATAAAAAAAATCAACTTTATTCATTGGGAAGAAATCAATGTCTATAGGGATGGGGGTAAGTGGGGGTTATAGTCTCAGATTGTATGGTTTATAATTACCGTATTTCCCGGCGCCGAAGACGCTTCGTTCTCGAGGACGCACCCTAATTTTGACAACCAAAATTTTGAAAAAAAAAATAAACAACCTTCGGCCTCCAGGACACGTGGTAGATTTTAAAGATTTATTTTAGGAAAAAAGTAGCGTCTTCGACGCAGGGAAATACGGTAGTTTCAGTTTTCCGAACTCATGTCCTGCATGCAGCTAGTTGACGTTTGTCTTTCAAATTTTCGGGTTCGAGAAAGCAGGTACTACTACTACTACTACTACTACTACTACTACTACTACTACTACTAGTTGTTGTCGTTTAGCCCCTGATTAAGCCTGATCACACAGACCTATGATCAAATGTGGTTCAGAACCAACCCGTTTCAGAGTATCTAGGACTACATTATCTTATGAACCATTTTCCCCTTTTCCTTAAGACTGTGGTTTGAGGTAGATTTAACTAATATTTCTTGCAGGCCAAACGACCGCATTGCTGTTATACCCAGCGACCTACATTAAAGTTTATTGTATCCCATTATCCACATGTGGCATTATGCCCAGTCAAACCTTCATATACCCCCCCCCCGTCACACCGGTAAATCTGTACCTGTTTAGAGCTAGATAGAGTGGATCATTAAAAATCCTGTCTTTGCCAGGAACTTTATCCAAATAACTACATCAGAGGTTGTTTTCATCTCTTTAAAACACACAAAATATTGA
>OZ024746.1:8320489-8327989 GCA_964016885.1 Eledone cirrhosa
CAATATAAGAAACCAGGGTCGGACGCCATGCTTTGACGCACAGAGTTACGGCCCTTGCCATTCTGAGTTCAAATCCTGCCGAGGTTAAATTTGCATTTCATTCTTACGGGGTCGTCGATAGAATAAAGTACCAGTAATGCACTGGGTAATTGCTGGCCTTGTGCCAAATGTAGAAACAATTATATTTGTACCTAGCAGTGTTCCATCTACTGGCGGATAAATCTTCAGTAATTATACTTGTTTTAGGTCTACACGTCCTCCACACCGACTAAGCAAGGGTCGGTGCTGCTTCCGTAGCGGTGGGGGTAAGCCCTGGCCATTGTCACCGAGGTGGAATTTGAACTCAGAACACGAAGAACCTGAACATATATCGCCAGGCATCTTGTCCGACTCACTAACAGTTCTGTCAATTCACCAGCTTGGATTCATACTTTATCGATACCGAAAGGATGAAAGGTAAAGTTGACCTAGCCGGAACTTGAACTCAGAACTACAAAACCCAACAGGAATACCACACAGTATTTTATACGACGCCCTAACAGCTCTGCCAATTCGCTCACCTTTCATAAACATTTTTTTCGCGTGTCAGGCTCGCAGCTGAAAAGTCAATTAGTTCATATCGTCTCCATTAATGCTGTGTAGATCGATATTCAAGACACTAAATTATTGATAGCCTAACTGCCAGGAAACAACTTTTGAGGACAACGGAATAACAAACTATGCGCGTTTCCATATATATATATATATATATATATATATATATATATATAATATATATATATAACGAAGGAAATGTGGTAAGGAACCAGGTGGACCATAACGCACCAAAGTACTCAATACTTAGGGTAGTAGAGTGGGTAATAGGAACGAGTAGAACCCCGACGGCTGAGCTCAAGCTCATATATATATATATTTATATACATACATATATATAATGTAATCTGAGTTTTTCGAATATTAATAATTGTTTCTACTTTTAGGCACAAGGCCAGCAATTATCCAGTGTATTACTGGTACTTTATTTTATCGACCCCGTAAGGATGAAAGGCAAAGTTAACCTCGGCGGGATTTGAACTTAGACCATAAAGGGCCGTAACTCTTTGCTGCAAAGCATGGCGTCAGACCCTCTATCGATACTGCCAATCCACCACCATTTTCGAATATTAATAATTGTTTCTACGTTAGGCACAAGGTCAGCGTATTACTGGTACTTTATTTTATCGACCCCGTAAGGATGAAAGACAACGTTAACCTCGACGGGATTTGAACTCAGATTAGAATATTAATAATAATATTTGATTCGTTTGCAATTATGCAAACAGCCTCTTTTATAAGCCATGTCAGTAGAATGAGCCCCATTCTCGATCTTGTGTTGGCATGTAAATATATATATTGAAACATGCATTAATTTCAACTGTTCTTATTAATTAAATCAACCCCAGCACTTGTTTGGAACTTTTTCATTATTGACCTAGGAATGATGAACGACAAAGTTGACCTCGACGGGATTTGATCTCAGAATAAAAAAGAAACAGATCGATACCACGAAGACATTTTATTCGGCGTTCTATTAATTCTGCCAGTAAGCTACTGTGACGTTGTGTATTTGATCTTGTCTTAATTTTTTGCGTTTGAGTTGTTGACCTATGATCGAAGACATTTCAGGCTTTTTTGGGGTCAGAGATACTGCCCGTTATTTCTTAACAGTACCACAGATCCCCATAATGATGCTTTCTAGGAGATACCTATACCTAGTTTAATAAAGTCAATGACATTACTGAAGTGGTTGTTTATTATTTCAGTTGTACCAATTATAAATTAGATGATAGAGACATTCTTTTGCTGCCATAATGTCTTTAATTAGCTAAGTTGGTGCAATATCCTAACATATTTAGCTCATATCTGTAGAACAGTAATTTCTTATAGCTATGTCGATTGCTGACATGTGGTGCTATATCGAACGGCTGGTATCTTGTGTAACACACACACACACACACACACATATATATATATAGCTGTAATTAAGTCTATTGTAAAGATCTCTCAATCACATTTATTTAGTGAGGAGGGGTAGGAGGTAGTTTCACTCTGTCTTATGGCTATGGTGAGATACAGAAGTGGGAGGTGATGGTGTAGAGAGAGGTGTTGCACTCCTGAAGTGGGAGGTGATGGTGTAGAGAGAGGTGTTGCACTCCTGAAGTGGGAGGTGATGGTGTAGAGAGAGGTGTTGCACTCCTGAAGTGGGAGGTGATGGTGTAGAGAGAGGTGTTGCACTCCAGAAGTGGGAGGTGATGGTGTAGAGAGAGGTGTTGCACTCGAGCAAATTTTATAATAAGCGCGTGGAGGTGGCGAGGTTTTCATCCTCTCTCTCTCTCTCTCTCTCTCTCTCTCTCTCTCTCTCTCTACGCACACACATATATATATATATATATATACATTTATTTATTATAGCTATTGGTGAGTCGTGTTACTCTAAAGTTTCACCTGCCTTATGATCCTGAAAGTACATGTGAAACTCCAGAGTAACAAGGCTTAACCATAATAAATGAATATTTAAACTCTACTTCGTTATTGAGTTTTTATTCTTACGTCTGTCAATAATTCACGTACTCTCCGGTCTAATTATTTTATTTTACATAAAAACAAACAAACATTATATACAACAAAAAAGTGGATTGGCAGTATCGGTAGAGGGTCGGACGCCAGGCTTTCTAGCATAGAGTTGCGTCCCTTTATGATCTGAGTTCAAATCCCTCCGAGTTTAACTTTGCCTTTCATCCCTATGGCGTCTATAAAATAAAGTACCAGTAATGTACTGGGTATTTGCTGGCCTTGTGCCAAAAGTAGAAACAATTATATACAAAAAAAAAGAACATTACAATAACCAAAATGGCAGATAATCTTAAGAAATCAAAAATTGTGTATTTCAAATAATAAACTAACCAGATGGTTCCAACAGAGACGTGGATCCCTGCATGTGAGTGGTTGACACATTTAGTGTTCGACAAAGAAAGGAGAGTGCAGGGTTGTATGTTCAATTGGTGCTAGTGATAGTTGCTGTAATAGTAACTGTATACTATTGTGATAGTGTTGTGTTGACAGTAAGCTATCTAAGAGATGGAAATCTGCCATAAAGGTGCCCTTCCTTCGTAGGAGGTTTGTTGCTGCTGCTACTGTTATTGTTGTTGCTGCTGCCGCTGCTGCTGTTGCTGCTGTGTGTTCAGTGAAAATATACCTCGATGGGAGGGGGGGGGGGGTGAGATAGAGAGCTGTATGAATGTGATTGAAAGAGAGATTAATTTGGAATTTGTTGCTATCTTTATTTGTTATTCTTTACATAAGGGTGCATGCTTGATAGTAGAGTTAAATTCCCTTCACAACTACATGCTTTCCAGTTCGATCTCACTGCATGTCATTTTCATTGAATATATGTATATGTATATATAAAGGCATATATATATATATATATTTAGAAAGTGAACAACACAAAATATAACTAATCCATTACCAAAGGTTTCCGGATCACAGACGATAATAATATATATATATATATTATTATTAATTGCCTTTCATTCTTACGGGGTCGATAAAATAAAGTACCAGTAATGCACTGGGTAATTGCTGGCTTTGTGCCTACAGTAGAAACAATTATTATTCTGTGATCCAGAAACCTTTGGTAATGGAGTAGTTATATTTTGTGTTGTTCGCTTTCTAATTATATAGCTCTGTTCTATACATAGAGCACTCTTTTTTCCTTTGCTTTTCCTTTGGAATTACAGAACACACACACACACACACACACACACACACACAGACACACACATATATATATATATATATATATATATATAAGTGTATTTATACATGTGATATGATTTACAAATCCCAAAGAGTAAAACATATTTCTCACTCTCTTGGAATTGTCTACCATCTTACCTTGCAAACCAATATACTTGAATTCCTGCCAGCGAATTGTCAGTCATTAAAATGTTGGATACAATGCTTTGCATTCTGAGCTCAAATCAAGTCAAGGTTAGATTTACCTTTCATACGTTCAAGGTTGTTAAATAAATATTTTAATATTGGGGTCAATTCGCCTTCTATATTTCTCCCTCTCTCTCTCTCTCTCTCTCTCTCCCCCCCCCTCTCTCTGGAAGACTGTTCAGATATGGAGAATAATAGGTTCAAGATCTGCAATATATCACGACACCTCACCTACATCTTCATCAGAATTTTAAGGACTCATTGATAGATGAATCCAAGTCAGTCCAATTTCTGTATATCTTCTTCTTCTTCTTCTTCTTCTTCTTCTTCTTCTTCTTCTTCTTCTTCTTCTTCTTCTTCTTCTATTATTATTATTGCTGTTGTTGTTGTCTGTCATTGTCTTTGATGTTTGTCCTTGCTGTTGTTGTTGTTGTTGGTGTTGTTGTTGTTGTTGTTGTTGTTGTTGTTGTATCGTCAGTTGTTTAGTTCCAAGTCCGCCCAATTAAAAAAACAACCCCACCGCCGCAAAACAAACAACAAAAACAAAACACCAATTGCCTAAATAGAAGACATGAAGATATATCGTAGTTTTATTGTTGTTCTTCGATAATTATCTGAAGCAAGAAATTGTGATTTCATTACACAAAACAATATCTTATCAATATTGAGACGAGTGTTATAGCTAGGAATGGACAATCTGTTTAAATGAATGTATTCCCCCGCCCTCATATATATATATATATATATATATATATATATATATATATATATATATATATTTGGTTATGCACGAGTGCATTAATGTTTTCCAGGACACAGTGTTATGTACCGTGTAGGGGAAGGTCAGCTTACAACAGATATGGGATCGATTGTGCATTGGATATCGAATGCTCTACTAAATATATAATATTATAGATGTAGCGAGATCTATATAGGGCGGTGAATTGGCAGTATCGGTAGAGGGTTGGACGCCATGCTTTGACGCATAGAGTTACGGCCCTTGCCATTCTGAGTTCAAATCCCGCCGAGGTTAACTTTGCCTTTCATCCTTATGGGGTCGATAAAATAAAGTACCAGTAATGTACTGGGTATTTGCTGGCCTTGTGCCTAAAGTAGAAACAATTATAGATGTAGCGAGATCTAGGCAAATAGATGTCTATTGAAACGTACGTAAGAACCGAATAAATCTCTTTTACTGCATCTTTCTGTTCTTT
This sequence comes from Eledone cirrhosa, assembly GCA_964016885.1. Taxonomy (NCBI): domain Eukaryota; kingdom Metazoa; phylum Mollusca; class Cephalopoda; order Octopoda; family Eledonidae; genus Eledone; species Eledone cirrhosa. Next base: position 8,325,688 of record OZ024746.1, read on the forward strand.
TTAATTCTTTATATATATATATATATATATATATGCATACATAGAAATACACACGCACACACACATATATGTATAAATACATTATATAATATATATAACTACATACGTCGAAAATACATATACATAAATACATACATACATACATAAATACCTACATACATACACACACACATACATACATACACACACACATACATACACACGTACATACATACACACACACGTACATACATACATACATACACACGTACATACACGCACACACACACATACATACATACACACATACATACACACGTACATACATACACACATACATACATACATACATACACACGTACATACATACACACATACATACGTACACACATGGTGGCTGCCAACTCGTTTTCGAGTACGGCCACTACTTTATATCCATGTAGGAGAACCCCTACCGATGCGCTGAACGAATGTGACTTTTTAGTCCAGCCAGCGACTTGAAAACTCTGGTACAAACACTACACTTGTGACAATTATTGACATATAGTGCTGGGCCCATGGTACCATGTGACGACAAATGTAGAGAGATCTCCAGATATAAAGCAATGCCTGTGTCGTGAAGCTTTTATAGTGAGCAAAGGCACTGCACAAAGCCTGTCCCACTCTCTTAACCAAGATGATATTTACCAAAAAGAAGAACAAGCCAACATCATTGGATACCATCAGGGTTGCAGGTGTTATATCAGAGTTTTTCTTCTAGATTTCTGCCTTGACAAAGGCGAAGGGGTCATCTCTCCCGGTGATTTTGGATGGCCATTGACTCTTAAGAGCTCCTTTGCCCTTTGACAGGTTTTGTTTTTAGTCCTGCAGGATGTCCAAAGTCCCCCTCCTCACCAAGAAACCTTGGTGGGGTTGCCAGTTTAGTCGCCAACGACCTGACCATGGACAGGTTGTACTGGGATACATGTTACCAGTAGCACCAACTGGTGACCTGACATACATACATACCTACATACAGACATACATACACACCTACATACATACACACACACACACATACATACATACATACATACATACATACACACGTACATACATACACACATACACACATACATACGTACATACATACATACATACATACATACATACATACATACATACATACATACATACACACATACCCATACATACATACATACATACACACGTACATACATACATACACACATACACATACATACATACATACATACATACATACACACGTACATACATACACACATACATACGTACACACATACACACATACATACGAGCGCAGCTCCCTAAATCATAGTCTACAAATGGCTGCGATAGCTGGCACCTTCAAAATTTGCAAAACATTCTTGCGATTCAAGGGATGACAATTTCTTTTCTTTTACAACCTTGCCACCAGGAAGGTGGCCGGTCAAAAAAATATACTCGAAATTAAGAGAAAGAGATAACATACCTACTAATACCACCATCACTTCAACTCTCTATATCTTCTTCAGCTAAATCCTCCCCAACCTCCCAATCTTAACTTAGTATTTACTGTTTATTTCATTTTTACCTCCCTTTAATTAGAACTCGATGTTTCTACTTAAACTGGAATTTGAATAAAATATATCTCACATTTTTAATGTATTTTAAATCAACACACACACGTATATATACACAGACACAGACAGACACACATGCATACACACATACACACTCACACAGATACACTCACACACACACATATACATACATACATTCATATATATATATATATATATATATATATATATATATATATATGAGAAAGTATGACCCCGACGGCAGAGGTCAAGCCGTTTTGACGGCTATTTCTGGACTAGTTTTAGTCCAGAAATAGCCGTCGAAACGGCTTGAGCTCTGCCGTCGGGGTCATACTTTCTCCTATTACCCACTCTACTACCCCAAGTATTGAGTACTCTGGTGCGTTATGGTCCATCTGGTTCCTTACCACAACTCCTCCGTTATATATATACAACTGTAGTTGTCTGTCTGTGTGTCCTCAATTTTGCAAAGTCTATACAAATCCACATTTCTACTCCGATTGACTTCAAACTTGCATTTATATATTCCATGCGGTCTAAACTGCAGCTTTTATTTTTCAATTTTCTCTTGTTAAAGGGGTGTTAGGCGCCGGTTTTCGATCTCCGTCGCGCCCTTATAATATCTGTTTGTATGTCTGCTGTCTGCATTACGACATTATGAGGACGTATTATGTTCGCTATTTTCCGTTCATTGCCAGGGAACGTATTCACGAACCAAA
>OZ024746.1:8330489-8332989 GCA_964016885.1 Eledone cirrhosa
TGTAACAGGGATTATTAATATCATGTAGCACAGTGTAACAAATTATTAACATGTAGCACAATCTAACAGAGATTATTAATATCATGTAGCACAGTGTAACAGATTATTAACATGTAGCACAGTGTAACAGAGATTATTAATATCATGTAGCCCAGTGTAACAGATTATTAACATGTAGCACAGTGTAACAGAGATTATTAATATCATGTAGCACAATGTAACAGATTAACAACATGTGTGATGTTGGTGTGCCTCTAAATACTTTATTTCCACAAAGTCTGTCATGTCACAGTGTAACAGAGATTATTAACATGTAGCACAGTTCGTTAGGATGTTGGTGTGATACTTTATTTCCACACAGTCTGTCACAGTGCATCAGAGCCTATTAATAGCATGTAACACAGTGTAACAGAGCTTATTGTTAGCATGTAGCACAGTGTAATAGAGATTATTAATAGCATGTAGCACAGTGTAACAGAGATTATTAATAGCATGTAACACAGTCTGTCACAGTGTAACAGAGATTATTAATATCATGTAGCACAGTATAAGAGAGATTATTAACAACATGTAGCACAATTGTGATGTTGGCGTGCCTCTAAATACTTTATTTCTACAGTCTGTCACAGTGTAACAGAGATTATTAATAGCATGTAACACAGTCTGTCACAGTGAAACAGAGATTATTAATCACTAAAATATGGCGACGAGAGATATTGAAGCCGGAAGTGCTAACTAATGTCGTTCGCTTTCTTAATGTTCTTATTACTTACGCTGGTGAGTTGTAACTACTACCACTACCACCACCACAATCACTACTACTACTACTACTACTACTACTACTACTACTACTACTACTACCACTACCACCACCACAATCACTACTACTACTACTACTACTACTGCTACTACTACTACTACTACTACTACTACTACTACTACTACTACTACTACCACCACCACCACAACTACCACCACCACCACCACCACCACCGCCGGCGCCGCCACCACCACTACCACCACCACGACAACGACCACAACCAACATGACCACGACCACAACTACCACTGGGGTGGTGGGGGTGGTGATGGTGGTGGTGGTGGTGGTGGTGGGGGTGGATGGGTGAGGGAGCTGGTCGATTAAATTGACCTCAGTACTTGATTGATACTTTATCTTATAGACCCAAGGAAGGATGACAGGTAAAGTTTGTCTCGGCGGGATTTGTACTGAGAACGCAAAGAGCCGTAACAAACACCACAAGGTATTACAGTTCCCTGTCAATCCGTCGTCCTGAAACTATTAATTAATTTGTAATGTTTCTAAGACAACCATCGATCCGACAAATTGAATTTGGTAATGAAATAATAATAAAAACAGCAGCAGCAGCAGTAGCAACCACCACCACCGCCACCACCAATAACAACAACAACAACAACAACAACACCACCACCACCGCCACCACCACCACAAATACACTATCATGACCTACATATATATCTCAGATCTGTTGATAGGAGATCGGTGTTTCATTAAGAAGGGAATTGACTTTCACAAATGAAGCTAATATTGTGTTGTAATGTTGAGATATGTGAAATCTCTAGATATTTCCCGCCCAAACTTGTTACTGACGTCACCTTGGGAAATCGTTAGGTTCCGCGACGCCCGTTAATTCCTCTCCAAGACTTCGGTTCACTGAAATGTTTCAATAAATCTGAGACTAATTTCTTTTTGTATTTGGTACTGAGCTCGCCCCCCCCCCTCTCTCTCTCTCTCTCTCTCTCCCATACATACATCTTATACACACATACATACATTTTGTATATATACAAGCACACATACTTACGCACAAACCGATATTTCCTGTTGGACACACGGCTACACACACGCACACGGCCACACACACGCACACGGCTACACACACGCACACGGCTACACACACGCACACGGCTACACACACGCACACGGCTACACACACGCACACGGCCACACACACGCACACAGCTACACACACGCACACGGCTACACACACGCACACGGACACACACACGCACACGGTCACACACACGCACACGGCTACACACACGCACACGGACACACAAATGCACACGGACACACACACACGCACACGGCTACACACACGCACACGAACACACACACGCACACGGTCACACACACGCACACGGCTACACACACGCACACGGACACACACACGGAGACACCCACGCACACGGTCACACACATGCACACGGCTACACACACGCACACGGACACACACACGCACACGGTCACACACATGCACACGGCTACACACACGCACACGGACACACACACGCACACGGTCACACACATGCACACGGCTACACACACGCACACGGACACACACATGCACACGGACACACACACATGCACACGGCTACACACACGCACACGGACACACACACGCACACGGTCACACACATGCACACGGCTACACACACGCACACGGACACACACACGCACA
>OZ024746.1:8337989-8340489 GCA_964016885.1 Eledone cirrhosa
TCATAGATGTCATACAATCGTTACTCTACTGTCTATTGCGCTCGTTTGTCATAGATGTCATACAATCGTTACTCTACTGTCTATTGCGGTCGTTTGTGATATATGCTTCACATCCAAACTTTGTGAGAATATGATAGACTATATATATATTGGTGAGTTCGATTCTCGGCGGCGTGTTATCAACTGGAGCAAGACACTTTACTTCACATTGCTTCAGTCCATTCAACTGTAAAGATGTGTTGTACCTCTAGTTCTGGCGGCGACTTGACAGAGTCGTTAGAACGTCGGATAGAATGCTTTATGGTATTCGTTTCTTTGAGTTCAAATCCTGCTGAGGTCTACTTTGTCTTTCATCCTTTCGAGGTCGATAAAAAAAGTACCAGTCTAGTACTGGGGTAGCTTCTTCCTCTATATCTCTTTCTCATTTCCCCTCACTTTTTATTTTTCTCTGGAAGAAACCTGCTGTACCCAGACCTGGAGAGGGGTGGGCTCTGCCAGGCTTAAAATGGCCAAGAAACGCTGTATGTCAGTACGGTGACCCTACGACTTTATCAGGAGTTACAGGACCATATATATATATATATATATATATATATATATATATATATACCTGTAGTTCAATGGGCTAGCATTGTCACGCACGGTGTCATGCTATATCGCCATGAGAACTACGTTAAGAGCAAGCATGTCTGTGGAATGCTCAGCCACTTGCAAAATAATTTCATGAGCTTGCTGTTCCATTTGTCAAATACCCGGAAGATTTGTCGCTAGGATCGACGGAGGTCCAACACACGTGACTAAAATATAGAATTTAGTGCAAAATCAATTCTAGTTATTATTGTTATTATTTAGCCCCCGGAGAACAGGCGCAGGATCGGCAGAGCGTCAGACAACTGGCACAGTGTTACCTCCCTTTACGTTGGGAATTAAGATCCCGCCGAAGTTAGCTTTGCCTCTCATCCTTACGAGGTCGATCAGATAAAGTACCAGTAACGCACTGAGGTCGATTTAATCGACTTTTCTCTCTCCCGAGATTATTGGATTTGTGTCTAAATCAGAAGCCATTATTTAACCTCCGTTCCAACTATGACCACCACTTCTGAGTAGACTGTACTCAGAAACACAGGTTTTATTTTTAGCTCCCGCCTTGGCTCCAAAGTAGTAGAAACTATTATTCTCGTTTGTCTTTATCGCCTTTCCCTTCTCTTTCTCTTCTTTACCTTTCCTCCACCCATCATCATCACCACCACCACCACCACCACCACCACCACCACCACCACCACCATCATCACCATCATCACCATCATCATCACCACCACCACCACCACCATCATCATCATCATCATCATCATCATCATCATTATCATCATCACCATCATCACCATCATCATCATTATCATCACCACCACCACCACCACCACCACCACCACCACCATCATCATCATCACCACCATCCCCATCATCATCATCATCACCATCATTAATGAAGACATCAGAACTGACAGGAGAGTGATCAAATAAAAGGAACCTTATTCTTTCCTTCTCCACAGATATCTGTGAAGCAACCAACCGTGGAGTAATATTGCTTTGTTGGCAATCAACGATTGCATGCTAAGATTGGTTGCGTGCGCCCACAGTATATATACAGGGTGTCCCCAAAAACTGTATAGATATTTTGATTACCTGTACAGGCAATATTTATTAGAATGCTGTTGAAGCGCGCACACAGTATATGTCCCAAAAAATGTATACGCACTTCAACAGCATTCTAATAAATATTGCCTGTACAGGTAATCAAAATATCTATACAGTTTTTGGGGACACCCTGTATATATAAACGGAAAAAATAAAACGAAATTTCATTTCTCACTCTTAGTACGGCAGTTTCTTAAATATAAGTATAAGTATGTATACGTACATACATATATGTATACAGACGTACAGTAGTATGTATATATATACATACATGTACACATATATATATGCATATATATATATATATATATATATATATATAGACATACATGTCTGAATCATATATCTGTATATGTATATCTGTATATATATATATATATCTGTACCTCTCTCTGTACCTCTCTCTGTGTGTATAATAATTGTTTCTACTTTAGGCACAAGGCCAGCAATTACCCAGTACATTACTGGTACTTTATTTTATCGACCCCGTAAGAATGAAAGGCAAAGTTAGCCTCGACGGGATTCACCGCCATATATATATATATATATATATATATATATATAAACGGAAAAAATGAAACGAAATTTCATTTCCCACTCTTAGTACGGCTGTTACTTAAATATAAGTATGTATACGTACATACATATATGTATACAGTCGTACAGTAGTATGTATATATATATACATACATGCACACATATATATATGTACGTATGGATTCACCGAACATTTATTATAATGCTCGGTGTGTTTGTAAACAAACATCCCGTATTAAGCCGTAGTGTCTAGCAACCATCGTTGCTC
>OZ024746.1:8345489-8347989 GCA_964016885.1 Eledone cirrhosa
ACAACAACAACAACAACAGCATGAAAGGCAAAGTTGACCTCGGTGAGATCAGAGAGCCGGAACGAAAACCGCAAAACACTCTACCCAAAGTTGTAACATCTCTGCCAATTCACCGCTTTACTTGCCTTAGCATCAGGTGGTAATTGGTACTGTGTAACATGTGAAAGTGTATAGTTAGAGCGTTGGGTTTGCAATTGAGAGGTTGTGAGTTCGAGTCCCGAACCGGGTTATGTGGTGTGTCCTTGAGCAAGACACTTTATTTCACGTCACTCCAGTTCACATTGCTCTATAACGAACACCGTATCAATGTTACTATTAAAGTTTCGTCCTGTTTCTACCAATGAATTCAATTGACTTGTCTTTGCTCGAGAGCGTTAAATCCTCCACGAAGAAGAAGTGATTCAATTTCCCTCTGTTTTTTTTGCAGGGATTTTCTCCCGCTTTATTTAGAATCATCAACAAAGTGATCAGTGTTATTGCATACAGGATTCTTGCTAATCAATATATTTGCTAGTCTTTCCACTTATGATAATTTTACTCTCCAATATCGCATTGTATTTTCTAGCAAGTATTAAACATTTCCCAAGATTTTGAGCAGTTTTCGACAACGCTTGCTTCACCAATGTAGAAGCAGGTCTAATACAATTTTATATCCAAACTATGCCCAGATCTGTCACGCTTTTCCCGCAATCTCACAACATTATCTTATCGGTCATGAATTGGTCTCTTGTCCGCCGGCTCTTTCCCCATAGACATTAAATGTTCATCAGGCATTAATGGTTTCTCGTATCGATGTTGGAATATAGGTTTTGTCATTCTCCCTTTAAGGACTTTCCACATAATTGGTAAACACTTCAACATAAACTATATGGTTACTTTTATGCAAAGTATGAATTTATCAAAACAAAAAATTCCCAGTTTGCATGATTGTCCTTATATCAAGTAATCCTTATATATATATGGCATAACAATCCCGGACTCCAAAAATTAGATGCGTTCACTGCTATTGCCTTCATTATTGACGGCACCGGCTCACTAGAATATTTATATAATTTTCAGACATATATTTTAGATACATTTAGGGTGAATTTGCTGCTATTTCTAGAAAGTCTACCGACCACATAGAAGTCTTTTTTACTTTGGCACATATCTGGTATATATATGTTGGTGTTGCTGCCAGCCATATAAACATGTTAGACTGTTTCCAAAGGAAAACCATCCAGATAATTGCCAAATATTTGCTCTCCTACACATTACAACTTCAGACACATATGTGCACTTTGCCCTCTCTCCTGCCTCTTCAACCACCGGTACAACAGCCTATATTCCTCCGCTGAGAACCTCACCCACAAAAAAACCGTCAGTTCGCATACTTTCTCTATCCGGACCTAATGGAAAAACTCATTGTTCCTTCTCTCGCCCCACCTCACACCTTATCTCATCCTCGTTATTTTCCCACACCATATCCTAACCCTAACCCTAACACAAACAAACGTATGGCCATCATCATCATCATTCTCACTACTACCATCAGTATAAAAGGTAAAGTTGACCTCGGCAGGATTTGAACTCAGAGAGCAGGGTCGAATACCGTAAGGCATTCTAGCTGACTTTCTAACGAATGGCAACTGTTTTACCATTTGTGTGTGTGTGTGTGTGTGTGTGTGTGTGTGTGTGTGTGTGTGTGTGTGTGTGTGTGTGTGTGTGTGTGTGTGTGTGTGTGTGTGTGTGTGTGTGTGTGTGTACATTCGGTCAAAACTCATCTAGCTTCTCTTAGAACGTTTCAGGTTTTTGTAGTTGGTATTCATCTACGAATCTTTTGGGAATTGATTATCTTGGTCTAAGACAGGATCAAGCAGCTGCGATCTCACGATGTGAACTGCCGAATTCTCAGCAGGATTTCTGTTATCCTATATATCTCGACCATCTTGAGCCCACCTCTACAATGTACTTTACATTCAAGCACTTTACAAAAAAAAAACAAAACAAAGAACAAACGGAAAAACAAACAAAACAAAACCAAAATAAAAAACAAAATAAAACTTTTTTTATATATATCTTCATTGTTGGTTGGTCCGTCACATTTGGTAGGTCTGCAGATCTGTTGGATAAAATAAACTACTGTAAAAAGAAGGTTGCAGTTGAACCAATGATGAAGTCTCTACATAATCATTTGACCTGGTAGAAACAGCAGCAAAATCTTGCTCAAATCACACTCGACTTCATTAACAAAAGAATGAAACATTGCACAATGTAGTGTTATGAGTTCACAATTGTTTAACTAGAGCTGGCTTGGCCCTGGAATGCAGTGGATCTCAGTCAGTCTCGACGATGACAGTTTCAGTTGTTCGATTAACGGAACAACCTGCTCATGATATTAACGTGAAAGTGGCCGAGCATTTCATTGACATGTGTAAAGATTTTATGTTGATTTCAGATAGATTCAGTGTGGACAAAGTGGGTGACAAAACTGGACCTATGAATTACAGGTATAACTCAA
>OZ024746.1:8352989-8362989 GCA_964016885.1 Eledone cirrhosa
ATATCTATCCATGCAAGATTTCACAGCTCTAGCATCATTCCTTCACAGTCAGACTATGAAAATTTCAGCCTACCCTCGCATGTATATTCTGCTATCAGTATATCTATCCATGCAAGATTTCACAGCTCTAGCATCATTCCTTCACAGTCAGACTATGAAAATTTCAGCCTACCCTCGCATGTATATTCTGCTATCAGTATATCTATCCATGCAAGATTTCACAGCTCTAGCATCATTCTTTCACAGTCAGACTATGAAAATTTCAGCCTACCCTCGCATGTATATTCTGCGATCAGTATATCTATCCATGCAAGTTCAAATCCTGCCGAGGTTGACTTTGCCTTTCATCCTTACGGGGTCGATAAAATAAAGTACCAGTAATGCACTGGGTAATTGCTGGCCTTGTGCCTAAAGTAGAAACAAGTATATCTATCCATGCAAGATTTCACAGCTCTAGCACCACTCCTTCACAGCCAGCTTCTACCATCGTATGTCTAAACTGCTATCAGTATATCTATCTATACAGATACTTATATATGCAAAGACAGGGAATGTTTAAATACAAAATTATAAGTTTTTATTCCATAGGCAGCTTTGTTTACTAACAACTTTCCCGAGCAGCTGTGTGTTGTTGGCATTGTTCAACTGAAATAGTTTTATCTGATGGTAAGTGTGGCGGACGAGACACAAGCCGACCGACAGATATATTGATGTCAAGTCAAATACTATTATTAGAATATCACCATCCCACTCATATACAAACACAGACAGTCATACGTGCGTGCGAGAGTGTGTGTGTATGTGTGTGTATGTGTGTGTGTGTATGTGTGCGTGCGAGAGTGTGTGTATGTGTGTGTATGTGTGTGTATGTGTGTGCGTGTGTGTGTGTGTGTATGTGTGTATGTGTGTGTATGTATATATGTATATATATATACACAGGGTGTCCCCAAAAATATATAGAGACTTTTAGAATGTTATTGGAGTAAGTATGTATACACTTTTTGGGGACACTGTATATATATATATATAGTGACGAAACAAGTCAATTGCATGAACTCATAATCCTTTATTTACTGCTATATATATTTCGATGATAGCCATTGAATGGCTATGACCTCATCAGGCAGTTAGTCAGTTCTTAGATATGCCAGCTCTGTGTGTATAGTGTTGATGGTATCAGAGCCTTGGGACATATGAGCTTGTTAGGAATACTTTGATGTTGTCAGCAGGAATAATCTTAATTCTCATTGGTCAGCTTGTAGATGCTAGTAGGGTTGGTATTTGACCCCAAAGAGGCAGGTGGTGTTGTAAAGTTCAAACCGTCAGGCAAGATGACAATAGTTCCAACTATATATATATATATATATATAATATAAGATCAAAAGATGGTTAAAGGAGTTCCATGTATTTTATTATGCGCATTTCAAAAACAAACATCATCATGCAATAATATTTGTGTTTTCATCAGATAAAACAGGAGAACATGATATGAAGGCTAAAAAAGTGTTTTTTAGCCTTCATATCATGTTCTCCTGTTTTATCTGATGAAAACACAAATATTATTGCATGATGATGTTTGTTTTTGAAATGCGCATAATAAAATACATGGAACTCCTTTAACCATCTTTTGATCTTATATTATGTATACTCCAGTCCTACAAACTGTAGAGTGCTTCTTATCCGATATCTGCATTGCTTTATTGTACTACAATAAAACTCACCTCCTACATTATATATATATATATATATATATATATATATATATATATATATATATATATATATATATAGTTGTCTTATTTGACATATAGTGTTTATTTGATTATAAGTGTTGCGTTTGTACCATTTCAATCCGTAAACTTATATGTAAACAGGAGTAAGCATTCCACATCGGTTGTATGCATGCATTCAACAGTGTACTATATATATATATATATATATATATATATATATATATATCACTACCATGCGTCTGCTTTCCACGCTGGCATGGGTTTGACGGGTTGTCATGGTTCGAGATTAGACGGGTCGGAGCGACCTCATCTTGTTAATATGTTCCATGTCTGGGGGCTTTCTTTTTATCGTGAAACCAATGCCAACATTTCACACGCGGATACACATATAAATATGTTTATATGTGTATATATTAGAGGTGATTCAGTGAATTACTGGTGGTGGTACTAATAGGAGCAATTGATGCACATGTAGTGTGTATATAATAATAAAAAAAACTCTGTCCTTTGTTGAACCACCAAGTCTGACGAGCAGATTGAGGCTGGAGTCGGGTCCATAGCTTTCATAGGTAACTTTGAGCCAATCATCTGTGAAACCCACGTAACAGGTCAATAATCACTATATATATATATATATATATATATATATATATATATATATATATATATATATATATATATATATATATATATATATATATATAACGAAGGAAATGTGGTAAGGAACCAGGTGGACCATAACACACCAAAGTACTCAATACTTAGGATAGTAGAGTGGGTAATAGGAACGAGTAGGACCCCGACGGCTGAGCTCAAGCCGTCTCGACGGCTAATTCAATCACTTTTACCATATATGGAATTACCCTCTGAGAAGCTCGGCTATTCATATACCAGGATAAAAATTTTCATTTAGTCCAGAATTTTCATTTAGTCCTATATATATATATATATATATATATATATATATATATATATATATATATATATATATATATATATATATATATATATATATATATATATATATATATATGACCTGGGTTAAATAAAAACAACCAACTGGTTGTTCTATATCACTTAGGATAAACACCACATAACCATCATATCCTTCTACTGCAATATATATATATTTATATATATATATATATATATATATATAAATATATATTTATATATATATATATATAAATATAAATTAGCGAGAATCGTATTTCGGCTTAGGAATTAACGAAAAACAACCTCCGAGATGTGTGGGAAGTGCTCAATGATTCAGATGAACCAGAGCTACAACATACGTTAAAGGCCAAACACACTGAGACGATGGTTAAACAATCATCCGCACAACCCCCCAAAAACGACCAAGTAATTCGGGTCAAACAAATAAAAATATATATGATTGAATATATATATATATATATATATATATATATAAGGATTAAAATACTGGAGCGTGTTGGAGTTAAACACCCTCTTCGTATTATAGAAATGACAGTAAAAGGTATAGCTCAATGTAATTAAACAGAGCCGAAGAATTATGAAAATAAAACAAAGAAGCCTTCAATACATCAAAAGTCTTTATTAGTCAACAATGTTTCGTCCTATTAAGGACTCATCAGGGCAATTAAAACAACAAGAAGTACTATCGGCCAATACAAGCCGCAATACTTTAGTGTATGTACACTCCATATTCTTCGGAGTTTTCGGCTTGTATTGGCTGATAGTACTTCTTGTTGTTTAAATTGCCCTGATGAGTCCTTAATAGGACGAAACATTGTTGGCTAATAAAGACTTTTGATGTATTGAAGGCTTCTTTGTTTTATTTTCATAATATATATATATATATATATTCAATCACATATATTTTTATTTGTTTGACCCGAATTACTTGGTCGTTTTTTACAAACCTAGAAAGCGTGTTTTATGGAAGACCAACAATCACCCATATATGACAATCTCCTTTCTCCACACCACTAAATGTTTTCCAAGGCCAACTCAGTTTGGCATGAGTGTCGTCACAGCACATTTTTTTCTAACTGAGCAGCATAAAATAAAGTGTCTTGCTCAAGGACTTAAACACATTGCTCAATCCATGAATAAAATAAAGTACCAGTAACATAGTGGGGTCGATTTAATCGACTTTCCCCTTCCTTTCAAATTTATGGCCTTGTGCCAAATGTAAAAACAATTATTAAATAGCTTGTTGCTACACATTACACCACATCAAACTACAACACATTTTTGTCTAAATGCTACCAGCAGACTATACCATGTCGTATCTTTAGAGATAGAATACAAAGACACACCACATTCATATGTGATTCTTTCAGCTAAACTAAATATAGCACAGCATAACAAGATTTAGCACATCATAACACCCCAGAGAGGATCAGATTATACCAAAATATATACTATTACCACACCATATTAAAATATATAAATATAACATAGTGTCACTACTTAATGGAATACCAAACAATCTCACGTTAAATATTATATTCTACTAATATATTTCTACATTACATATTGTTTTACAATAATTACACAAAATACTGTGACCAACACCCTTTTTGTAGATGTTTCAAAACTGAAAGTCATACCTCAGAACAGTTCCATTAGAGTAACGGTTCATTACATTCGAAGTTAAAATCCTGTCGAAGTCGACTTGGTTCTTCATTCTTCCAGGGTCGATAAAGTAAGTACTAGTTAAATAGTGGGGCCGATATATTCGATTGTTCTTTTTCCCCTAAAATTGCTGACCTTGTACCTGACCAAGGGACGAATATTATTAATGGCAGTAGCAGTAGTGAAGGCGTGTGGTTTAATAGTTAAGGTCTTCGGTTCACGATTGTAAGGTCATGATTTCGATTCCCGGACTGAGCGGTGCCTTGTGTCCTTGACTTTGACACTTTACTTTAGGTTGCTCCAGTTCACTCATCTACCAAAATTAGTTGTACCAGTAATTTCAGGAGCCAGCCTTGTCATACATGGTGTCACACTGAATCTTCCTGAGAACTATATTAATGTGCACGTGTCTGTGGAATGCTCAGTCACTTACATGTTAATTTCTCGAGCAGGCAGTTCCGGGGATTGAATCAACCAGAGCACTCGTAGGAAACGACAAAGTTCCAACAACAAAAGCAGTAAAGATACTTTTTGCTAATATAAGTACAATGCCAATAGTTTTAAAAGGAAGTAGAAGGTCGTAGGCATTTTATAGACCCCAGAAAAATGAAAAGCCAAGTTGACTTTGATGGGATTTGAACTCAGAAATGACCAAATACCACAAGGCCTTTTATTTTCCAACGTTCTAACGATTTAATCATTCCACTTCTCTAATAATTAGATCTTTATTTGCCATAAAATAATATTTTAACCAGACACAACGACGACTTTTGATAGAGAAGAGCAATTATTTTCCGAGCCAGCAAAGGGGACTCTATATGGTTGCTTGATCTGCAACCACATTCCCTCAAATTACACCCTACCATCATAAAAAAAGGAAGGACACATTGGCATATGTTGTCCTAGATACACAAAAAGATGTGTTTGATCACATGACTGTTAAGTCAGGTTTGAACTGTAACTATACAACAGCAGCAACACCTGACCTCTGAAGGAAAACTCAACCCTAGAGGAATTCGAAATGTGGCAGAGAAAAAAACAACAACTAAAAATGTTGTTAGGCATTTCTAACAACTTATCACTTCTAGCACACAACAATAATTCCGTAGATTGGCTCCATTCCATTCATGTGTAGGGAATGAAAACTATCGACCTCCCCCAACTTATATATCATATCACCTTTGGGTGGGTGAAAAATCCTACTTATTCAGGATTTGAACTCAGAACATAAAGAGACAAAATTAAATAGTGTAACAAATTTAACCTGGTGCTCTGTTAGATTTTCTCCTACAGCCCACTTTGCCGTCTTCTATAACAGGTATAAGCCAACAATTTTCATAGATGGCAGACGTAATTCATCACCCTGCTGACAGAAGACTTAATCAGTCACTCGGTTAAATACTACCACCTGTTACTTGGGTACATTTACCTAAGATCACTTTCTTACAAGCAATCGAATTCGAGCAGAACAATTTAGGTTAGCTTTACCTTTCCTCCTTACGGGCTCGATAAAATATAGTACCAGTAATGTACTGGAGGTCTATTTAATCACCCCCCACAAAAAAAAAAAAAATTGTCGTTGGTCTTGTGCCTAAATCAGAAACCATTATTAATCAGTAAAAATTACGGCCCTTTACAGTCTGAGTTCAAATCCTGCCGAGGTTAACTTTGCCTTTCATCCTTACGGGGTCGATAAAATAAAGTACCAGTCACGCACTGGGATCGATTTAATCGACTTTTCCCTTCCCCACCAAATTGCTGGCCTTGTGCCTATATAAGAAACCATTATTAATTAGTAAAAATACAACTAAATTGATCAAATTAATCAGTGCTACTTGTTTTAATGACTCTGGTGAAATTTGAACCCTGCATCAGTGAAAGAGGTAATCACTGTAAGGTATTTAGTCCAGTGCTGCATCATCTCTATCATATTCATACATAATACTCAACATATTCATAAATAATGATTTTTTTTTACTTTAGAGATAAGGCTAGCAATGCTTTTTTGGAGGGGGGGGGGTTTAGATTAACCTAGTATTTGACTGGTACTTTATTTTATTGACCTCAGAAGTATGTAAAGGAAAGTTGACCTCAACGAAATGTGTACTGAGTAGTATTTTCCCAATGCTCCATTGATACAGTGAACCCCGCCCCCTTCAACTTGCTTATTATTAATGGTTTCTTATATAAGCACAAGGCCAGCAATTTTGGGGAAGGGAAAGTCAATTAAATCGACTCCAGTGCGTAGCTGGTACTTTATTTTATCGACCCCGTAAGTATGAAAGGCAAAGTTAACCTCGGCGGGATTTGAACTCAGACCGTAAAGTACCGTAACTCTATATTGCAAAATATGGTGTCCGACTCTCCACCGATACTGTTAATTCACCGCCCTCTTGCTTATTATTAATGATAATACCTTGTACCATACAGCATCATGTAACACTATACCGTACTACATCATATAAAAGTACATCAACTCTGTCTATGCTATAACATTAATAACACTACAGTATACTATGTCATATCATATAGCATGGCATTACACCGGACCATATGATCTTAATTATAATTGCAATGACAGTGAGCACTTCTACTTGGATTTATTTTTGGCATCAATAAAATGCACATTTAGCATTCCGTACAGCCTGCATACCATATTTCTTCGCACCCTCCTCACACTAATGAACGTACAGAATAATACTAGAGAGGAGCTGGGTGAGCGGAAATTTCAAGTACGAAACTCAATATTCACATGTTGAAGTATAAAGTGTCTTAATTACTCACTTTCGTCATCTCCCGATTTCACTGAACATAGATGCAAAGAGTGGTGATGGCTGAAGCAGAACCACCAAACGCTTCATCTTTGAGGAGTGATTTAAAGTATGTCAACTTAATATAAAAATGCTCTGCATTATGATAAACACCAGGGTGGTGGATTGGCAGTATCGGTAGAGGGTCGGACGCCATACTTTGCAGCAAAGAGTTACGGCCTTTTATGATCTGAGTTCAAATCCCGCCGAGGTTAACTTTGCCTTTCATCCTTATGGGGTCGATAAAATAAAGTACCAGTAATACACTGGAATAATTGCTGGCCTTGTGCCAAGAGTAGAAACACCATTATGATAAACACCATTATTACTTACTTTGCAGTATCGGTAGAGGGTTTCTAGCATAGTTACGTCCCTTTACAGTCTGAGTTCAAATCCCGCCGAGGTTAACTTTGCCTTTCATCCTTACGGGGTCGATAAAATAAAGAACCAGTAATGTACTGGGTAATTGCTGGCCTTGTGCCTAAAGTAGAAACAATTATTACTTACAGCGATGAAATGTGGTACCTATTTACAGCTAGGGTCGTGAGGTTAATTGCACTCCAAGGAAATACGCACATACAGGCACACACAGATATACATATACAAACATACACGTAAACCCAGATGTACATATACACACATGCATGTACACACAGATATACATATACGCACATACAGGAACACACAGATATTCATATACACACATAATATGGCACATATGGAAAAGATATCGATCAAAACTGTATAAATGACTTTTAAAAATGAGGATAATAGGCCGACCTACTTTCACCTCTCAAGAAATATAGAGCAAATATTGCAATACTTTAAAAAAGGGAGCGGAGCAGATCGTCAGAGCTTACTAAAGTATCAACGTTTTCATTGGTCTTTCGAGGGTACTGGTAGGTTGTAGGAAGAAAGATTAGAAAGTACCATGGAAGTGTCCTCCCACATTCAAGACTTAGAGGATTGGTAGTCGTGAGAAGACATTGATAAGAAGATACAATACGACACAAAGTGATTAATTTTTCAAATTCCTCCTCCTTCTGCTGCTTATTAAATTTTGCTAATCTATCTCTGGCGTAATTTTATTGTAATTGGCTCATATTGATACGGTAGCTGGAGAATCTAATAATAATTTGATATTACATTAAAAAAAAAACACATTAAATATGACAAAAAAAAAAAAAGAACAATCAAGAGTCTGATTAAGTTGATCAGTGTCCAGCTCGGCTCAAACTTCCAATTTGACGGTAAAGAATAATCCAGGAATGAACAATGAACACCTGATACTCAGAGGTTCGTAACTTTCCATCATTTAAGAAAATAGATTAATGGAACAAGTAGTTCACTGTCGCATTCTGAAGAAGGCTTGTAAAATAAAGCATGGTAATTGAAGAATGGCCTTTTCTTTAAAAAAAGTAAAATGTTTAGCCCCCCCCCCCCCTCCTTCTCTTCTATGGCCTGACTGTGTTATTGCTGAGCTGGTCAGCCGCAGGTGTGAGCACCGCGAGTTGGAATGGCTTTTTCAGCGCGTCACCCTTGCCGTCTCCGGGGAAACGCCTTCTCTATTCTGTCCACCGGGGCTGTGGGGAGGCCACCAATATGATTGACTGACTTGAACTTGTTTATAGAACAGAGAATGTTAATATGGCGAAGTCACTGTTAGTTCGAGATTTACTGTTTAGAAATAGCAGTGAGGCTAGTTGTGCATGTTCAAGCAACAAATACACATTTAAGTAATGCTCAACACATTTTCTGCAGTTGTTTGTCTGCCTGAAAACATATGTAGAACAGCTGCTTTCTCATATAAATCAGGTTATCAGCTAAACATACTCTAAGCTTTGCTTCGCCGTCTTCTTTTAGAATGAATTTAAATGGAATTTTTCTTCATTTAGTGCATAAAGTTGTTGTTGTTTATGTCCTTGTGAACTCTGAATGAACAGACTTATCATCAAAGGCATTCTAACCATGACCGTCTCATCTTTATTTCAGACAGTATTTCGGGTCCATTCTCTTTTTAAGAGACGATAGAGTACATTTTAGGGGAAATTTGGTTGCTTTATTTTAGCATATCGAGCAACAAGGCAAAGGTTCCTTATTCAGTGTCTAAATAATTGTTTCTACTTTTGGCACAAGGCCAGCAATTAGCCCAGTGTATTACTGGTACTTTATTTTATCGACCCCGTAAGTATGAAAGGCAAAGTTAACCTCGGCGGGATTTGAACTCAGACCATAAGGGAGGTAACTCTATGCTGCAAATCATGGTGTCCGACCCTCTACCGAGACTGCCAATCCACCGCTCTAAATAATGGTTAACGATACCTTTATTTCATTCTTTATGTATTACTTGAAGTGACAAACATTGGAACATTGGAACACTTGTAGCTCTCTAGGTTTGAGCAGCGGAAGAACATTTGTTAGCTCTACTTCAAAGTAACTGTATTTAGTTTTATACACATCTAAATCATTGACAACCCACCCACCAAAAATCAACATAAACAAAAAAAAACAACAAAAAACACCTTAGAGCTGCCTGCAAAATAACTTGCTATTTACAGACATCACTTTAAGTTTTAAGTTCAAATTGTATCAAGGTCAACTTTACCTTTCAATCCGTCTGGTTTGTTTTTGTTATTGTTGTTTAGCTCCAAATCAACCAAGATCAAGCAAACCTTTGATCTAAGACATTCAAGCCACCAACACCCTGTTAATTTAAAGGCGCGTCTAAGACTACATTATCTAATAAGCCCTCTCCTGATATCAGTCAATAGGGTGTGATTTATGTGATTTGAGGAAAATTTGGCAGTTGTTTCTAGCAGATCGAGAGATCATGTG
>OZ024746.1:8372989-8375489 GCA_964016885.1 Eledone cirrhosa
AAAAATAAAAAAGAAGCGAACATATTATATACTGTCGCCTTAGAAAGCTTTTAAAAGACGCGATGGTTTCCACTGGAATGCTTTTGATTATACGTCTGCTCGGAAGGATGCAAAACAAACTCACAAAGTAAATAAATGAAACTAAATACATTTAGGCTTTTAATCCGAGATCCTTATCATTTCTACCACCAAATACCGTCTTTTCTATATACACAAAAACAAACATATTAAAAATAATTTTATTTACCACCCCACTTTATGAGATACACAATTTTCTTTATTCGAAATCCTTGGTGTACTGTTATCATCAAATAGCTCGGAGCGAGACGTAACCTAACTTTAAGTAAAAGTGCATCTGAAAATAGCCGAAAGTTTCCTTTTATTGAAACCTTATTTCCTCTGTCTTTACATTGAAAGTTTATTTTCTCTGTTTTGTCATCTTGTAAGAAAGTTAGGTACGTATGTTGCCATGGGGAAGAAGGTATCTCATTTCTAGAGTCGTCTGTTTGTTACTGTGAACCCATACCTGATGTTAAAGTATATAGTATGTAGATATTTGAAACCACCTCAAGTATTTTTTCAATTTCCCTACTCCAAATGTCATAAGTTGTGATTCTGCAATTTTCCTGAAGATATGGAACACGCTTAGAAGCCTAAGCCTTATATCTCCAAACAATACACATAACACTTGTTTTCACTCCAGAATTGTTTTCTAGATTCTCTCTCTATCATTTATTGTGAAGGCGCACGGCTTAGTTGGTGAAGGTGCATGGCTTAGGGGTTAGAGCATTGGGCTTGCAATCGAAAGGTTGTGAGTTCAATTCTCGGACCGGCTGATGTGTTGTTTCCTTGAGCCAGTGACTTTATTTCACGTCGCTCCAGTTTACTCAGCTGTAGAAATGAGATGATAGGACTGGGGTTCCTATCATTAAATCACCCAAGACACCTCCAACGAGATATACCTTGGAGGAGGCCAGCTAAACCTGCATAGGTGTGAGCTGTCACACACATTTATTGTTTCCCACGCTTTTCTTTTAAACAATTTCTTTACCTCTTATTGTCTTCGCCTCACATTTCTTCTGTCACCCCCTCCCCCGTATACAACCACACACATACTTTCCATTATCTCCCTTTCCAACTTTCTCTAAAACCGGGAACTAAACTAAAAAGTAAAAACACAAATTTAGGCATTGAAACTAACTTCATTCAACTAATTTACCCATATGGTTTAGGCTTTAGATTAAATATATTCTGAGAACAAATGGTATGATAAAAAGACCGCTAATTGACCGAGGTATTGAGAAAACTGTTGAAACATTCTTTTACTACTTACCATGAGAAATGGCCAAAGAAGTGGAACTTATCTTGACTTCTAAAATATTAAAAGACTAAGATTCAATGCTGAATGTTCGCCTGAAGAACCGACATAGTAAGAACTCAGCAATAAGTTGAAATAGGGAGTTGTGATGTTCATACTTTTCTGAAAACCTCTAATATTGTAAGTTAAAAGGTTCCAAATAAAAACCAGATCGGGTCACAGTCTTTTCGTTAAGAAATTATCATCGGCTTCTAATTGATTTATTTACAGTAAAATATTAACTTGTCATCATGATAAACCTTACTACAAATACTTTCCTTAGAAGCAGACGACATATATAAGAATTTTATTGGAAAATGCCAACTCAGAATATTTCAGTTCAAATACTTTAAATAGGTTCAGTCAATAGCCATCAATATTCTCTTCCTCTCTTTAGCTAAGTGTTGAATATATAAAACTTTTGTTATTTTCCCAATAAAAAGTAAAACATTGCAAAAATAAAAAAAAAAGAAATCACGCACAAACACATAAAGATGGTCAATGGATCGGGTTGCAACTTAATGTTTCCAAATAAGGACGCCAGTCTCTCAGAACAATTATCAAGAGATAAAGAATGTTTATCTATACGATGGATTTTTTTTTTTATTAGAACTATTTTAGTCCCAACAACACAGATATGTAAAATGCACTTTTATCTGTTATTACAAATGAGAGGTTAAAAAACACCAAGTCACGCTTTAGAAAGTCGAAAGCGTTTCAACTGAATTCATATGCTTATGATGATTTTGGTTTTTGTTCTGAATAAATTCAGCTCCTTCAGCGATAAAATAAAATGTGTACTTATATAAGTATGTACATATTTATAGGTATAGGTGTGCCTAGAAACAAAAATAAAGCGATGCAGAGGATTAAAATAGTACTTTGTTGACACTGATGTAGATATTAGACATAGTTAGATAGTTAACGATATCTAGTTATCTAGATATCAAGTTCAGTCTGTTAAGTGTAGTAATTCAATCGTTTCACTTGTTAACAATGACAATTGGACACATTCCATTTGGGAATACTAAACATCTGCGTATGAATTGTAACAGTTATAGAACTTGATAGAGAAACTAGCAGATATTGAATTATTAATATGGTAGATAAAACAAACTACACTTCAGCTGACAAATCTCTATA
>OZ024746.1:8377989-8387989 GCA_964016885.1 Eledone cirrhosa
ACTGAAAATTGTTTCGGAAGATTAAATGATTTCTAAAATAATTTTATGTAATAATTTGGTACAATAATTGTACAGAAGATATAAAGAATAATATTTTATGTATTTCAGCAGTGAATGGGAAACCATAGGTCTTGTTAAAATAGCTTCACAACAATATATATGTTTACTATTTCATGTCAAGCTTTCTAAAATATTGAGGATCCCCGAGTCAAAAAGAGAGTCACAATATATTTACTCGATATATTAGAAATAGCAGTCAAATCTGGATTATATATTTCTAGATACACTGTGCCTGCAAATTCAAAGATGGCGGTATAGTCACAGATTATAAGCGTTTCATCACACGTATACTCGATCAAAGCTGACTGGAGTTAAATAACACCACCACCACCACCACCCTCACCACCATTACATTCACCACCACAACCACCACCAGCACCAGCACCACCACCAGCACCTTCACCACCACCACCACCACCACCACCACCACCACCACCACCACCACCACCACCACCACCACCACCACTACCACAACCACCACCACCACCACCACCACAACCACCACCAGCACCAGCACCACCACCAGCACCTTCACCACCACCACCACCACCACCACCACCACCACCACCACCACCACCACTACCACAACAACCACCACCACCACCACCACAACCACCACCAGCACCAGCACCACCACCAGCACCTTCACCACCACCACCACCACAACCACAACCACCACCACCAGCACCACCATCACCTGCTCCAGCATCTCCAGCATCACCCACAACACCACCACCAACAACAATAACAATAAAACCACCACCAGCAACATCAATAACAATAACAACAATAACAAACAATAACTATAACCTTGTGGCCACTTCCTGGTAATATAGACTTGGCCATGAACACTTTAATCAAAAGACAATCACCTCCAGAATTTATATCATTTAAATGGCAGAAAATTGGCTCCATTCTAGCAAACAAAAATCCAGTCTTTTGTTTTCATTCAGTAAAATTCTTATCTATGGTAAAACTCTTCAAGTAACAAATCTCACCAGAAGAAAATTATTGGAGCGCTGAATTTCTTTGATGACCCCCCCCCCCCCCCCCCCCCGCCTCCCAAAAAACAACAACAAAAAAAACAAATAAAAATACATTAAAAAAAAAAAAAAATAAACAAAAAGCAAGAATAAAAAAAAGGAAAAAAAGAGAGAGACTCCACCTCGGGCGATTTCTATTTATGGCAGTATAAGTAATTCACGTCTTTTTCTCTTTATCTCTCTTTATCTCTTTAATAACATATATTTTAAGCTTCAATATCGTCTGTATTTCTACGAGCATACATCTATACCTGCCAAAGAAAAGCATATATATATATATATATATATATATATATATATATATATATATATATATATATATATATATATATATATACATATATATATATATATATTAATTCCAAATATTAACAAAATAGATATTCTTGTGATCAATTATATTTTATTATACATATTTCAGAGGTACTGAATTAAGTTCAACAGTACATCCTCATCAGATAAAATAAAATGATACATGACATACCCTGACATGTTAGATGGTTAAGATTTAATCAAGGTAGTGATTAACTTATGAGAAAACTCAATATTTATACCCTAATATTGAGAACATGAGAAAACGTAATACAATCAATAGAGAGAGTGTGAGTAATATATTAGGGTATAAATATTGAGTTTTCTCATAAGTTAATCACTACCTTGATTAAATCTTAACTATTTACCATGTCAGGGTATGTCATGTATCATTTTATTTTATCTGATGAGGACGTACTGTTGAACTTAATTCAGTACCTCTGAAATATGTATAATAAAATATAATTGATCACAAGAATATCTATTTTGTTAATATTTGAATTAATATCAATAACTCTGGAAAATATTTTTCACTGTAGAGTGCTTCCAATCTATTGTAAAAGTCATTCTTTGATGTACTCATTGAATCTTGTTTTACTCTTATATATATATATATATATATATATATATATATATATATATATATATATATATATATGTATATATATAGGAAAAAGTATGACCCCGACGGCAGAGCTCAAGTCGTTTAGACGGCTATTTCTGGAGTCCAGAAATAGCCGCCGAAACGGCTTGAGCTCTGCCGTCGGGGTCATACTTTTTCCTATTTCCCATTCTACTACCCTAAGTATTGAGTACTCTGGTGCGTTATGGTCCATCTGGTTCCTTACCACAACTCCTTCGTTATATATATATATATATATATATATATATATATATATATATATATATATGTGTGTGTGTGTGTATATATCATCTTCATCTTCTTGTTCTTCAGCCACTTATTCCTAGGAGGGGAGGGGGGGGGGGGAGAGACACACACACACACACACACAGAAACCTCAAGCACACCTTCCAGTGGGTCCTGTCAAAAGCAACCACTTCCAATTGATCCGGCTGGATCCCCAATGGAGGTTAGCCAAGCTCATGGATGTTATGCAAACATCTTGCTCGGGTTCTACTCCTCTGATTCCAGTCGGTTGGTTTTTGCCCGTAAAATCTGTCCCTCAATCTTTCCTCAGACATTCTCACCTGTAATATAAACCTTACTAAATAACTGGGCACTTTTCAAATCTAGTCCAGGAGAAATGAAAAGCAAAATTGACTCTGACTGGATTTGAACTTGGAATTTAATGAGACCCAACTAAACATTGTGAAGGCGCATGGGTTAGTGGTTAAAGCAAGGCACATGGCTTAGAGGTTAGAGCATTGGGCTTGCAATCGAAAGGTTGTGAGTTCAATTCTCGGACCCGGTGATGTGTTGTTTCCTTGAGCAAGACACTTTATTTCACGTTGCTTCAGTTTACTCAGCTGTAGAAATTGAGATGATAGGACTGGGGTCCCTATCATTAAATTACCCAAGACACCTCCAATGAGATATACCTTGGAGGAGGCCAGCTAAACCTGCATAGGTGTGAGCTGTCACACACACACACATAGGTGTGAGCTATCACAACAACAACAACTAAACATTGAAAGTCTTGGAAGCGTCAAAGCTTTTGTTTTCATTTTTAGAACTGTTCTTACCAAACCATTAGAACGACTGTTTCATTGGCTGATGTCGGTCTCTAATGCATAGAACACCTTTTATTGTCATGGTGATTTCAGTAATTAGACTCTGGCCATGCTGGAGTACCGTCTTGATTTAGACAATCATATCGACCTGAGTACTTTTTTTTTTCAAGTTTGATAATTATTTTATCAATCAATCTTTTTTGTTTGTTGTTGAGTTAAGTTACGGCACATAAGTGCAAACACACACACACACACACACACACACACGCACACACACACACACACACACACACACACACACACACACACACACATACGACGGGCTTCTGCAATTTCCGTCTATCAAATTCCACTCCCAAGGTATTGGTCAACTGGAGGCTATAGTAGGAGACACAGTGGGACTAAACCTAGAACCACGTGCTTGTGAAATGATCTCCTTAACCACCCTGTCATGTCTCTACATATCTACATTGATTAAGTTTGAGATAATTGTTCAGTTAGAACGTTAAACATCTCTGTAGGATAGTCTCAGTGAATGGAAGAAACTAAATGAGCAGAACGTAGATTTTAAGGCTCTCAACAAGATAAATGGACGTCAGATTTTAAGGATAAAGAATATCAAAGGTTAAAATTATATTGGATTCCAAGTGTTGTTTCAAGAGGTCCGTCCTTCGTTAACGAATAGATGATGCAGGATAATTTCACATACACATACATACACAGACACAGGCACACACACATACACACATACACACACACACAGACACACACATACACAAGCATACACACAGACCTCACACACATACAGACACACATAAACACACACACTCACACACAGACCTCACACAGACACACACATACAGACCTCACAAACATACAGACACATATAAACACACACACTCACACACATACACACAGATCTCACACACAGACCTCACACACACACACACATACCTCACAAACATACAGACACACATAAACACACACACTCACACACATACACACAGATCTCACACACACACACAGACCTCACACACATACAGACACGCATAAACACACACACTCACACACAGACCTCACAAACATACAGACACACGTAAACACACACACTCACACACACATACACACAGACCTCACACACACAGACACACAGACCTCACACACATACAGACACACATAAACACACACACTCACACACAGACCTCATACACACACACACAGATCTCACACACATACAGACATACATAAACACACACACTCACAAACACACACACGTAAATAACGAAGTATAAAAGGAAACCAGATTTCTAAAGAACATTAGATTCGCTGGAGTTTACAAGTACCTGGAAAATGTACGGCGATAGTTGAATAAATGAGATATTTCACTGATTTAGGAACGAAAAGGTAGATATGAAGATGTTAGTATTTCTGGTTCTTGTGCCAAATTATTTCGAAGACTTTCAGCTGTCGAATATTAGAATCTTATTTCAAAAATAGATGAGTTCTTATTATTAACAACTTCCATACGAGCAATAAAAGCAAAACAATACCACCACCACTACCACCACCACCACCACCACCACCACCACCACCACCACCACCACCACCAACAACAACAACAACAAAGAAAAGAAACAGTTACTGCAACAAAAACAATAATATTGAAATAATTTCCATTCTTCTCTCGATGTTGTATTAATGATATTTTAGTAATGGTTGTTTCTTTGAAACAAAGAATTAAAACCGAACTCTATCTGTAACAACAACACATTTCTGTGTTCCAGCTTCTCCAAATATTCTCACTTGTCTGATGTTCTTTACACAATAAAACATCAACTTGTGACTTCCAACCATTAACCCTTTACCATTTACTTTACACTCTATATATACTATTGTATTGTCATGGTAAAGGCTTTATTTCACATAATTATCTCACATAATATCAAATCAACGATATTTTGATATTATTTATTTTGAGAACAATACCTTAACATAAGTGTGAGCAGCTGGTTATGGCCAGTTTGAACAGAAAGAGGTGAGAAGATTCTGGCCGGATACGGCTGGTTTAAATACTAAAGGGTTAACATCATTCAAATGTTTCGGCATTCTGCGTTGCCCTTGTTTATTCTTGTGAAAAACATTAAGGCGTGGGTTTGTTGATTCTCATTGCAAGGAGCCTGCTTAGTTGTTCATATAAATTTAAGGTTCATATAAATTTAAGGAGTTACGGGCCTTTACGATCTGAGTTCAAATCCCGCCGAGGTTAACTTTGCCTTTCATCCTTACGGGGTCGATAAAATAAAGTACCAGTAATGCACTGAGGTATTTGCTGGCCTTGTGCCAAAAGTAGAAACAATTAATTTAAGGTCACTATTTGTTTTTTGGAAGGAAGTGAGATATAGTCATGACTCGTACACTGTTCATTTTCCTGACATTTGTACATTTTTCTATGTACTATACATGCACCTTTGATGAGTTGTAATGCACCTGAGCACTGTACACAATAATTATTATTAATCAGCAAGATTGCTTAACTTGAATGCTGCTATATTTTATCGACTCTGGAAAGATGAAAGGTAAATTGAACCTTGATAGTATTTGAGCTCAGGATATAAAAATGTTATATCTAGGTACTACGATTTGTCTTGTCCGCCATATTGCATCTGAAAGGTTGTCACATTGTCTAGACTTTTCTTTCTATTCGCCTTAGGAATTGTACTGCCCAAGAAGCATAATTCGACCAAAATTGAGAGTTATGTCCCCTTCTTCACATTATCACTTATTTCTCGCAGCCCATTAATTTTGCCCGATGAATATACGGCACAAAACAAATGTACGCTATGTGAATTCAAACTCATAGCAAGTTCTTGAAATTTAAGTAGCGTATTTGTATATCTTAAGTACTGTGTAAAGATTATATGTAACTCTACCACTGAGTTTACTGTATTTGTTAAATTTTCAGTCAGTTACACACACACACACACACACACACATGCGCGCGCGCGCACACACACACAATGGGCATAATAATGGATATAACAAAATCAACAATAAGAGAGATTAAGATAAAAGTTAATGTTTATTAATTTGATGTTCAGATAAACGATAAAGGTTTTTTGACGTTTCGGACATAGAGCGTTCTTCGGAAATATATAAGTTAAGAAAGTCAACAATGTCACTTTACACACATGCTAATATCATTGTCATATTAGAATTAACGGGAAGAACGAATGCAGAAGAAAGCGCTTTCTCAAGACCTAAAGAGAGAATTGGAAAGACGTGTGTCTGTGTAAGTACCTGTGTGTGTGCGTGTGTGTGTGTTAAAGTTGACTGCATTTATATCGGTTAGTTTTAGTGTGTTGTGCGTTTGTCTGGTGTATATGTGTATATGAATGTGTATTTGTTGATATTTGTGTGTGTTTGTGTGATGTTTTTTGTGTATGTATATATCGTTCGTTTTAGAATATGTATCTTTTATTTTGCATGTGTGTGTGCAGTGTGTGTGTGTGCAGTGAGTGTGTGTATGTGCAGTGTGTGTGTGTGTGTGTGTGTGTGTGTGTGTGTGTGTGTGTGTGTGTGTGTGTGTGTGTGTGTGTGCGTATACCGTATTGATATGTATGCGTGTGTACTATTGTGTTGTGTGTGTATAACGGAAGTGTGTACCATATCAGTGCCGACGTGTGTGTTTATGTGTATCGTGAGTGTGTTGGAAGATTCAAGGAAGATGGTAAAGAAAAAAGGCTTTTGGAATAAAAGAGATAAAACTTACAAAGTCTACACTATCCAAATCGACCCCAGTGTGTTACTGGTACTTTATTTTATCAACGCCATAAGGATGAAAGGCAAAGCTAACAACGACAGAATTTGAACTCAGATCATAAAGGGCCGTAACTCTCCCCCGATACTACCAACGCATCGCCCTTACACCAATTATTAATATATTTTCGTGTTGGCCATCGTCTAGTGATACAAAGAAATTTGGAAGAAAGATATTATATTTCTGTAGAAGACGATGAAAATAATTCCTCCCACCCAACATTCCGAGTATATTTAGTCTACAAGTGTTTCGATTTAAGATACACTGACATGATTCAGCCTCTTATTATCTCTTACCAGTGCCGAAATATTTTATTAGTGGCTTACAGAATATTTGGTGAGTTATGATGAATTGTACCGAAACCTACTGAACAGGGTGTTGTGTAAATACACACTCTGTCTCTCTCCACACACACACACACTCACTCACACACATATACACACACACACACGCACACTCACTCTGTCTCACACACACTCACACATACACACACACATACACACACACGCACACACACTCACACACACACATACACACACACGCACACTCACCCTGTCTCACACACACTCACACATACACACACACATACACACACACATGCACACACACACACTCACATACACATATATGTGTGTGTATGTGTGCGTGCGTGTGTGTGTGTGTGTATGTGTGTGTGTGTGTATGTGTATGTATGTGTGTGTGTGTATGTGTGCGTGTGTGTGTATGTGTGTTCTAACAGAGTAACGGAATATCCAGTTTTCACTATATGGTTTAAGAATCTTTCCATTAACTACTACTACTACTACTACTACTACTACCACCACCACCACCACCACCACCACCACCACTCCTCCTACTACTACTACTACTACTACTACTACTACTACCACCACCACCACCACCACTACTACTACTACTACTACTACTACTACTACTACTACTACTACTACTATTACAACTACTACCACCACTAACACCACTGCCTCCACTACCACCACTACCACCACCACTACTACTACCACTCCCACCACTACCCCCACTACCACTACTACTACTACCAACACTACCACCACCACTACTACCACCACCACCACCACCACCACCACCACTACTACTACTATTACTACTACTACTACCACCACTACCACCACCACTACTACTACTTCTACCACCACCACCACCACCACTACCACCACTACTACTACTACTACTACTACTACTACTACTACTACTACTACTACTCGAATCTATCATTCGATCACCATCTATATATTTTTGCAATAAACTTTTCTGATAAGCCGAGTCTGTGGCCCAGTTTCCATTTTATTTTTCGATTGAAATTATTTCAGTACAAATACATTGCAAATAGGAAAAAGTGTTATATGAGATATTAATCTTTACAAAAGGTGCGAAAGTTATAAATTCCATATTTTCTTCAGTCTGAACGATGAAATATATATTTCCTTCGTTTCTAATGCTTCAAATGAAAACCATTTATAATTTCAAAAATGACATGTTGACAAAAACGACACCTTATAAAATTGTATAGACGTCATCATGGTCGTAATGGCGCATGCGTGGTTAGGTGGTTAGGAATTGGATTTGCAATCGTGAGCTTGCAAGTTCGATTCCCGGACCAAGCGATGAATTATGTCCTTGAACAAGGCACTTTATTTCATGTTACTCTTTCTGCCAGGGATTTCTACCGGTTGATAGTTCAGCAATGAAAGGCGCATGGCTTTGCAATCGAAAGGTTGTGAGTTCAATTCTCGGACCAGGTGATGTGTTGTTTCCTTGAGCAAGACACTTTATTTCACGTTGCTCCAGTTTACTGAGCTGTAGAAATGAGCTGATAGGACTAGGGTCCCTATCATTAAATTACCCAAGACACCTCCAACGAGATATACCTTGGAGGAGGCCAGCTAAACCTGCATAGGTGGGAGCTGTCACACACACAATGAAAGGAGCCACAGAATCATAATTTCCTTGGTCCCTTTGGAGTTTCCCTTGACTCGGTAAACGAATGAAGTCCGAGATCTTGTTGATCGATTCAATTGATGGCCGTGTGATCAAGCTGTTTGTTTTTGCAATGAAGTCGTTCCGTGTCCATCCCACCCCACGGCACTTTGTGCAAGTGACTCCTGTCATAGCTGAATATTCCTGAGACCTCCACGTGTCTGTGTGGAACGCTCAGCCACTTCTTATACGTTAATTTCATGAGCAGACAGATAGAGAGATAGATATATTTCTTTATTTGCCACAAGGGCGCACAAGAAAAGGGGACAATACAAAGACACATGCTGGGGATTTTACATACAGTCGGGTAAAAATATGAAACAAACAGATATAACAATCGAAATCCCCAATAGGGGGGAGGCGCCACAAATGGGTTGTTTAATACCCCGTAGATAGAACAACCCTCAACTTCAGGAGCGTGTTGTGCAAGTGCTCCCATCTTCCTTTTGCTCTCTTCTTCAACCTACAGGTTTATAAACAGAGAAGGCCCAATCACTCGGGCCATTTTTTGGCTACATTCACCCACCTTTCAGTAAATTTACTGGGGTGCAGTGCCTCTCTCTCCACTGTGATTCTCCTTCTAAAGTGATACTTAAAGAAGGAAATGAATTGTTGTCCGGAGAGAAAGGCATCTGTCTTCAGTTCTCTCAATCTCGTCCACCATATAACTTCTTTCACCATAGCCACTGTACAGAGGAAAACCGCCTCTCTTTCGTTTTTGAAAGAAGTTGGCGGTTTGATCTTTACTATGGACTCGGCAGTCAACTGGATTTGTCCCACACGCAACAGCAGTTGTTCTGCGTAGTTCCACAGGTCAGTTACGCCCGGGCAGTGTACAATTGCTGCAGGACGGTTTCAATGTCCTGCGCGCATCTTGGACACGTCCTCTTGGAAGGATCTCTGTCGGGGCGTACGTGCCTGTAGATCTGGTGGAAGTGGTGGTGGTGGTGATCGTAGTGGTGATGAGAGTGGTGTTGGTGGTGACAGTGGTAGTGGTAGTGGTAGATGCGGTAGTGGTGGTGATCGTAGTGGTGATGACAGTAGTGGTGGTGGTGACAGT
>OZ024746.1:8390489-8392989 GCA_964016885.1 Eledone cirrhosa
AGTGATAGAGAAACAAATGGAGGGAAAGAGTGAGAGCGAGAAAGAAGAGAGAGAGAGTGTGAACGGAGTAATAGGGAGAGGGAGAGAAAAGGGAGGAAGAGAGTGAGAGAGAGAGAGAGAGAGAGAGAGAGAGAGAGAGGGGAGAGAGAGGGGAGAGAGAGAGAGAGAGAGCTAAACAGGAATGATAGAGATTTATAATTTATATAGTTTTGAAATGATGACGTAGGAAATAATAGATTCTCCAGCTAAACATACATTTATAAACAGCTGTTCACTACTATGTTGTTAGTATGTGGTACACGTGTGTGTGTGTGTGTGTGTGTGTGTGTGTGTGTTTATAATTGTGTGTTAATCGGGGCACAGTATTGATATACGGCGTTTCTCGAGCATTTAAAAAATATATATATATGTAGATAAATCTACCAAAATATACGGTAGTGTCCAATCCGTGTGAAGAACTCAATGTAATCCAAATATCATGAAAAGAGATGTATTCAAAAATTTTTTCGATGAAAATCACAGGAAAACAGAGTCAAGATAAATTAATAAAAACAATGAATAAAAACAAAGAAACAGTTCCTTATATTAAAAAAATCATCATTTTACGATCGTTTCTAGGATATATATGTGTGTTGGTATGTATATCATATAGATCTATGTATAAGTTTTACAAACTATCAGAGGGAATATACATACCTACACATATATATGCTGTCTTCAGAAATAATTGTTTCTACTTTTGGCACAAGGCCATCAATTACCCAGTGCATTACTGGTACTTTATTTTATCGACCCCGTAAGGATGAAAGGCAAAGTGAACCTCGGCGGGATTTGAACTCAGACCGTAAAGGACGTAACTATGCTGGAAAGCATAGCGTCCGACTCTCTACCGATACTGCCAATCCACCATGACTGTCTTCAGAAATAATGATATTTGTTTATTGAAAAAAAACAATGAATCTAAATTCCTTAAAAGCGATAAGTGGTCAAGTTGATAGAATAGTAGTAGTAGAAATTTAATGTAGGGGTAGAGGAATGCAGACTTCAGTTTTGAATGGAAAGAATATTTTGAATGAAAAGATTACTTTGGGGATGAAACGAGGTCAAGCCGGTGAAAGGTACACGAAAATTTGATGTTATTAAAGAATAATGCTAATGTTAAAATCGAAGGAGAATAAAATTTTAGGATAAATGTGTTAGTGAGAAATACCAATCTTATTTAAAACATAAGGAATTTAGATCTATAAAAAGAAATTAAATTAATTTAATTGATACGTATATTTATAGGGATAAATTTATATTAATTCATATAGATGTGATAAATAAGAGTTAGATGTTATTAAAGAATGTTGTTAAAAACGAAGGAAAAATTTTTTTTTGGATAAACGTATTAGTGAGAAATAACAAACTTATATAGACTACAAGGAATTTAGATTCATTACAGGAAATTAAAATAGTTTATATGTATACTTATAGGTATTAATTTTAGGAAAATTATATATATAATTGTGTCTACTTTTGGCACAAGGCCAGCAATTACCCAGTACATTACTGGTACTTTATTTTATCGATCCCGTAAGGATGAAAGGCAAAGTTAACCTCAGCGGGATTTGAACTCAGAATGGAAAGGGCTGTAACTCTATGCGTCAAATAATGGCGTCCGACCTTCTACCGAAACTGGCAATCTACCGCCTATGTATAATAGCTGACTAAACACACATGTGCTTTCTTCTGTTGACCCCCACCCCCATATATATATATGAACCACAGATTTTTCTTCTGCGTTCTTGCGGTGCTTTTCAAAAATGATTCATTAGTTGTGGTTTTCGACCATTGATTGATATTTAGCTTGGAGTTAGATACAATGAAACCCGGATTTACCTAAAACAGGCCTTGTTTACCTTAAAATCGAATCTCTTCACGTATTCAAGCCACAAACATCATTCATTTTACCCCAAAGAAACTATCACAGATGGCATCATGTGTTCCTTGTTTTAAGACGGAAGGTTGTGGTTTGAGGGAGCTTTGGTTATTATTTCGAGCATGGTAAATGGCCATATAAAAGCTCCATCGTCGATTATCATGCCATTAATTACTAACTCTGATATTTTTCGTACAACCTACTCAGGAACGTATATATATTATACAAATCCCGGAAATTAATCCTATATTTGCGCTAAAGTTTCTTATGAGATTAGAACAAAGCTAGATTAAATTAAATAGTTTGTGGTAGTGCTTCCCAAACATTTATATTCACGGCGCATTTTTGAAAAAGTTTAAAAATATGATGGAGGCACTTTGTACCATAAATTTGAAATTCTGCCATGTTTTGCAAATCTTGTTACTAAGCTTTTCTTGTTTGCTACTTTGACAGCTATAGCTAAACTTTCATAGGAATTTCAGATTGTATTTTTCACACCTTAAAACTTAGTCTTTTGCGGCGCATCTAGTTATATCTCGCGATGCGTCAGTGCAACGTGACACACGGTTTGGGAACTAC
>OZ024746.1:8397989-8445489 GCA_964016885.1 Eledone cirrhosa
GCTTTCTGTCTAAATTAGAAACCATTATTAATGGTGAATGGCGGTGGATTGGCAATATCGGTAGAGGGTCGGACGCCATGCTTTGATGCATAGAGTTACAGCCCTTACCATTCTGAGTTCAAATCCCGCCGAGGTTAACTTTGCCTTTCATCCTTACGGGGTCGATAGAATAAAGTACCAGTAATGCACTGGATAATTGCTGGCCTTGTGCCAAAAGTACAAAAATTAATGGTGAATACTGCGAAATATCGCCGACGGTATTGGCATATCAAAATGGCGGTGAAACATCGAAATAAATAGTCACCCTTAATAAAAAACAAGCAAACAAGCACACACACGCACACACGCACATACATACATCACATGTATATGCGCACGCACCCTCTTGTGAGTGTGTGTTTGTGTGTACACGCGGGCGTTTGTGTGTATATGTTTAGGGCGGGTAAAATTCCCGAGATCCATGGACGAGTTCTCTCCAGCGGTCTCTGTCCCTCATTATCGCTGCCATGTCCTGCGTCTCCAACAGATTAGTGTCTGTCCTTAGGACATTTACATATGGTAACCTTGGTCTTCCTCTTCCAGTGTGTCCATGCAGGGGCTCCCACAGGAGCACTGAGTGCAGTGTCAACTCTGGATGTCGGTGAGCATGTACAACTAACCTCAGTCTCCTCTGTGCCACTCTCGAGCCGACGTTTGGGAGGCTCCCGTACCACTCTGAGTTCTTCATCCTCAGTGTATACTGATTAATGTTCAGAGCCACCCTCAGCATTCGCGTGTAGCACCCAACCATCATCTGAGTGAGTTTCAGAGAGTGTTTTTTGTGTTGGAGATGATATCTTAAGAGATTTTCTTGTAGAATTCATTAGACCGTGGCAAATGTTCGACCGCCCGCACAAGCTCCGTGCCAAACACGATCGACAGAGTAAATATTTTTTAACGTTTATATGTATGTATATGTGTATATAAATGTGTGGACGTATATATTTATTTTACGTATCCCTGTACATTTGCGTACGAATGTCGGTTTGTCGGTCTGTATGTACGTACGTATGTATAGATAGGTAGGTAGATACATAGATATATAGATAAAGAGATATATATTTAGATAGACAGAGAGCTATATAGGTAGCTAGTTAGATAGATTGATAGCTAGACAGATAAATAGACAGATAGATAGACAGATAGATATATAGATAGATAGATATATAGATAGTTGGATGGATAGATAGATAGATAGATATTTGTATACAATCCTTAAGCGAAAGTGAGTTCTGAAGAAGCTGTTGATTTAGTTTTAATGGCAAAAACAGACGGAATATTCTTGATAAGTAGCAAACACTCACCTACTGCCTCACTTTCTCCGCCTTTCTCTCTCACACACACTAGTCTGTACACACACACGTACACACATATTCTCTTTCATAAACACACATACTTAGACACCCATATGGAAAAAAGAGTGAGAAAGGGACCAGCTGATAAGTACACGCACACACACACACACACACACACACACTCATACATACACATACGCACAGATACACACGCACACTCATACACACACATACATACCCACTAACACAAACATACAAACACATACACAGATGCATACACATACACATATATATATGTAGGGTTGTTAAAATGATTGCAATATTTCGGTGGAGACTTCCGGTGTTCTTGGCTCCCGGACCACACCCCTACTCCCTACTTACTACTATTGGTGCAGAGTTGGCCGCCCGAAAGTGCAAGCTCCGCAAGGTGGAGTGGCTGTTGCAGCACGTCACACACACACACACACACACACACACACACACACACACACACACACATGTATATATGATAGTTTATTGAAACAGAATCCTTTCTCACCATATGAGTTACACACAGTTTCTAACATATGTTTGTATGGCAACTGATTTCATTGGTTGGTCCCTAAATATGTTCTTATCAGGTTTTAACCCTTCTCACTCTAGCTTTATGTTTAGATATTACCATTGATTGGCTAGTTACTAAATACTATTTTGTTGGGATATTATTTGTTTAATAAAGAAGTATTAGTCTAGTTCTTCCTCTATATGACGTTGCTTCAATATATATATATATATATATATATATATATATATATATATATATATATATATATATATATATATATATATATATATATATATATATGTATTGAAATTTCCGTTGAAAACAGAAAAGGTCATAGAAGTGAAGAGTGCTCTATGTAAGTACCAGAGCAAAATTTAATGTATAAAAATCAATACAATATAATTACCTCATTACCAGAGGTTTCCCGAATGAGGCGAATACGAAAGAAACGTCTTCATTCGTTCGTCAGACGAGAAGCAAAAAATTGCTTATTGTGATCCAGTTCGGGGTTAAGAAAGCCAGTTTCATGGATGGTTTCAACGTACGGTTAGGGGTAACTCCACAAGTTTGTAAGAATTCCGTTCAATCTTGGAGTATAAAGTATAAAAGAGAAAACACAGGTAAGCATTAAGAGAAGGATTTAATCCAGGTATTTATGACCGTTTCATTGGTAAGTGCAACCTTATATTGCTATACTGCAAATAGCAGCCACTCAATTATAATTCACAGTCCAAATTTTCAAATTTTCAATTATAATTGAGTGGCTGCTATTTGCAGTATAGCAATATAAGGTTGCACTTACCAATGAAACGGTCGTAAATAAAATCCTTCTCTTAATGCTTACCTGTGTTTTCTCTTTTATACTATATATATATATATATATATATATAAACGTATATATATATATATATATATATATATATATATATATATATATATATATATATATATGAACGTAAATATATATATATATAATCATTAGAACATCTGACTGATAAAATGACAAGTCAGTCAATCATATTGATGGCTTCCCCCACAGCCCCGGCGGTTTGTTTAATTATTTGTAGATTTCGTTATTTATTGTATCCGGGTTATAGAAATTAACATTAGTTTTCATTGGATCGTTGTCTATTAGGATTTTGTTTCACTTTTCTTTGATTTGTTTTTTATTGAAGGAACAGCTTTCGTCCCTCAGGTATCTCGACTGATGCCCTTAAATTCTGTTGTTTTTTTGTTATGCTATTCATCAGTTCAAGGTAAAAGAGGGAGAGAGACGGGAGGAGACGAGGTTAGATATGTTGTTTTACAAAACTATTAACGTATATATATATATATATATATATATATATATATATATATATATTTAGAAACACACAGATACATGCGGACACACACATATATACATGAATGCATCCGCACCCAACTGTGAGTTAAGGGTGCCAACTTCACCGATGTTGCTCAATGAATGACTGGGACAGACCAATTCAGTTTGAACTAGACTGAACCAGTATCAGAGTTAAAAATACATTATGAAGAGAGAAGAAACATTTAGATATAATTAGTAATAAAATGTATCATACCTAAACTGCTCCTAAATTCCTCGACTACGTAGTTTCGTGGCATAAACAAAAACAATATATCATAAAGATATAGAGTCCCTGCGAGGTCTGCCGACTTATCAAGAGGATACCTCATTTTACTAGTCTCAAGAACGCGTCTACACGACGTGAGAAAGAATCCCAAAAGGCGGAGGGGGAGATAGTCACGCGATATAACGGTCGAGAAACAGAGCTAAGCCTCTTATAACCACGAAGAAAATACCACGGAGGCGGAGGGGGTATCCACATCGAGGCCGCAGAAGAGGTGGTGAAGAAGGCTAGAAGTATGAGCAATGGAAGCTTTCCAGTTGTCCCCACATGATTATATATATATATATATATAATCATTAGAACATCTGACTGATAAAATGTCAAGTCAGTGAATCATATTGGGGACCTCCCCACAGCCCCGGCGGACAGAATGGAGAAGGCGTTTCCCCGGAAGACGGCAAGGGAGACGCGCTGGAAAAGCCATTCCAACTCGCGTGGCTCACACCTGCGGCTGGCCAGCTCAGCGCCTATGGTGGTGAGTAGGGAGGTAGCCCTAGAGCCGAGGACACCAGAAGTCTCCACTGCCAAGGAGAGCGACGGGTGTTTGCAGAATAGTTCAAGGTTTGACTTTTATCTGTTGTCGCTAAATATTATTCTGTTGGTATGTCACTATGCTCTTGTTTTCAGTTCGTTTATCATTAATGTCAGTGTGACGTCTGCCTGTCATTTTCTTGACTGTCACTGTTCATTCACTTCTACTCTCCACAGTTATTACATTATCAGATCAAAGTAAGAATTCAATAATAAGATAAAGTATATTAGAAATAATAATAAAACTTCTAAACTAAAATAAATATAAAATGTTACACAACATGGTACCCCCCCCCATTATAACACCGAAGTAAGTTTTTCTATTAAGTGTTTTTCAAATTTATACATAAGCACAATAATCACGTATTTTATGACAATATGGTTAGTTATCCAACTAAAATATCTTCGCAGAATCACCATCTAAAACCAGCCGCAAGAACACATATATTCTACTATTCATAATACAATTCCATCATAGTATATATATCTTGACTAATGTTTTTCAAATGGTAAATACCCGGCAAGCTCTAAATTTTATTTCGATAAAGTACACTCGTAAATGAAAAAAATATTAAAGAACATATTTTTTTAATGGCGAATACATTTAAATTGAAGTATAAACATCACATGTATACTTTCAGACATATAAATATTATTTTGTCGAAATACATTTGGGTTTTGAAAGATAAACATCCTAATTTCGATATCAAATAGAAAATCTAGAATTATGCTAAAATTTACAATCAAGTTTTTACAAGAAATTTGACTCAATTTCGAGTCTTTCTTGCAAATCCTGACAAATTTACAACTGGTTTGCTTTTTGCCCCACAGACAAATGTTTGGGCACTAGTTTTGCACAAATATTTCGCATGTGAAAATGGTCTGTTAGAAATCTTTCACCATCACCGCTCGCACCACTTCCCCATTTTGTTTATTTGTTGACGAGAATGCGGTTCGTCTTCAACATTTTCTCGGCCGTCTTTGAAAGCGTTGTGCCACTTAAAAATCTTACTTCTCAATAAAGTGACACCTCCATAAGGCTGTGTTAAATAATTAAATGTTTTGGTGGCAGTTTTGTTGAGTTTTACACAAAATAAAACTATCTGAAGTAAAATTGTTTTATTGATAGGCAAATATTTTTCTATTACACATATTCAGTCATGTCTTGTGATCCTTTTATATATTTTCCCATAGCTTTTCTTTCAATAACTTTAGCATATGCTCAATATTTCTACAATATGCATTGTAAATGTATATCAGATTCCTAGATTGAAAACTCAAAATTGATATTACTGTATAGCTTGTTGGTTGTATTATGAAATATTTCTGTACCGCTGTATGTACTTTAAAATCAACGAAAGCCACCAACATTTTCTATCACTCTAGTTGATACTTCTTAAGAGTGCTGTATAGCATGCGCGAATGTTTGATTTTGCTGTTCGGAAGGTAAACATGTTTATTTTACTGCAAGTCTTTCGTTATAATCTTGAACAAAATATTCATTTCTGTTGCTCAGATCTATTCTAGTAAGTTTTAAAAGAATCGATCCTCTGACTAGATTAAGCTCATTGATTCTCTGATTAGTCTCATGTTTTTTTACAATTATGGTACATACGTAATGTATTAAAGGGTATGATGATAATGATCAAGAACATATGTAAAGTTACCATGATAAACTTTAGTCTACGATATACTTTTTACGCATTTAAATGAATGCTTCTATTTAAATGATTGCTTTTGTAAGATGAAAGTATTAGAGCTTATTTTCTGATAGGATTTATCACTTTATATAAATCCACTTTTGAAACTAATTTCTTATAAGACTAGCTTTTATGTTAAATCAATTTGTTTATTAAGCTGTGAATCTAATAATTCATGTGATTCAGACATATATTTGCAGAGAGCTTAGTTTCACAATTGCTGCTCCCCATCTCCAAGTTC
This sequence comes from Eledone cirrhosa, assembly GCA_964016885.1. Classification (NCBI taxonomy): domain Eukaryota; kingdom Metazoa; phylum Mollusca; class Cephalopoda; order Octopoda; family Eledonidae; genus Eledone; species Eledone cirrhosa. The sequence continues at coordinate 8,403,989 of OZ024746.1, forward strand.
CACAGTTGCTTAGCACTCACAGTTGCACATCACTGACTTAGAGAACAAAGCAACAACACTTTCTTATTTAGAAATATTATGCTGTTGTTTCATACAATATATTTGTAGAGCGGTAGTATCGGGTTAAGCATTCACTTTGAAGAGAAAATTAAATGTTTTTTTTTTATGTTCCATTACAAAGGTTAAATGTACGTTTTTATAGCTGTCAAGCTCTACAAACAAAATACATTATATGGTAGATTAGTTCTAGTTCCCTGGTCGAATATATAGCTCAATTTCATGGATCAGATTTTACCATTCTAGATATCAATGATTCAGGTCTCTTGCATTGATTTGCATGAGAACGCCATGATAACATTAAACAGTTGTTACCAGTAGCAATATTGTGGCAATTAGAATAAAGAAGTAAATGACAGTAGCTTTATCATCTATGATTACATTGATTAAGGTTATTTCATTCAAAATATTCATCTACCCAATTATATGGAGTACGAGTAAAACTATCCTTCACTAACGAGGTTTAATAAAACCAAAACATACCTATCATTGTCATTGTATATACCAAAGATCAGAATCATTTATTACTGCGTGATCTCATTAAACTTCAATCAATTTGGATTTTGGAATTATCACCACACCTTTCTTGATAAGAATTATCATTTAGATGTAATTTCGATTGATTAAGGAAAATCAAACATTCGTGCATGCTATACAGCACTCTTAAGAAGTATTAACTAGAGTGATAGAAAATATTGGTGGCTTTCGTTGACTTTAAAGTACATACAGCTGTACAGAAATATTTCATAATACAACCAACAAGCTATACAGTAATATCAATTTTGAGTTTTCAGCCTTTAAAATGCCTTCTTGAAATCTAAAAATCTGATATACAGCTTAACATTTTGCCCTGACTATATCATGCTCTGCGCCAGAATCAGATTTCGATTTAACATTTATAACATATGTTGATTTACTACTCTGTCAGTGAGGGTAAGAAATCTAAATGTTACAGATAACATTATTATGGTGGATTGGCAGTATCGGTGGAGGGTCGGACGCCATGCTTTCCAGCATAGTTACGTCCCTTTACAATCTGAGTTCAAATCCCGCCGAGGTTGACTTTGCCTTTCATCCTTATGGGGTCGATAAAATAAAGTACCAGTAATGTACTGGGTAATTGCTGGCCTTGTGCCAAAAGTAGAAACAATTATTATGTAACGATATTTAGAAAGTATGAGATTTATTGAGATTAGCTAAGATTAGAGCAGATGACGTACGTGTACAACGAGTCAATGAAAACTAACAATTTTGACATTAATTAACGCTGAGATTTGCTAAAGAAGAACTTGAGTTCAAATATTTAAGAGAATGGATGTATAACACACAAATATTTCAAAATAAAAGTAGCAGTTAAGTATCAGATAACGAATAGTGTGGATATTTCTACGAAGAGATTGTTAGTAATACATATTGCTGATTTAGTGTTTGTTCACAATAGACAATATAAATGGGCGATACAACGATACTTAGATAATAATTTGGATGGTACATATCTTATAACTAACAAGAAGCCGTACAAATGTCATATAGAAAATTTAATCAAAGTAGCGTGAAATTACAGTTGCCACTTCAAACTGGTATTACGAAAGCTAATTAAAGGTAAAATAAGGTAAAAGCAGGTAAAGAGTAAGACACAGGTTTCACACAATTCTATGCCATTATAAAATTCTCCACCTTTCCACTAATGCAAACAACCTTGACATTCTTTCGGTTACCTTTTTCTGTATCTCTATATTAGATAATTTATAACGATATTACACATTAGTCTAGTTTACCTGCTAGTTTCATGCGGAAATCAAACTTTAATAACATACACCATGTGTTTATGACTGAGAAATCAGGAGAAATGTGTTTTCTATGATAGAAGTATGGAAAGAGATCAGCTAAGGATGACAATTCTTTTGTTTTATATCGTTAAATTGTTTCTCCTTTAGGACATAATAGTTACATGGGTAGGGAAGTATATTTTTTCATATCATATATCAAGTTGAAAAAGTGTGAATGGGCGGTGCCAAACATATTGGAGGTGTTGTAGTTTAGAAAATGAATTTTCCAAGTTGCAAACAGGTTCTTTAAAAAATGAGGGCACGACGTAAATATATGGTTCTTGATATTGAGATATTAGAGTTTATTAGTCATTGAAGAATTAAAGTCTTTTCTAATTAATGTAACCCACCACACAACTATTCTGTCCTAAAAAATTGTATTCTGTGTTTTTCTGTCACCAATTCACTAACAATAAATTATATATTTAACCACTGAACTGTATCATGTTAGATTTTATTTTACGAGGGTCGGCTGAAAAGGTCATAGACCAACCAAAATACTCTCATGGAATGATCAAATAAGGTTTATTTTTTAACATAGTCCTTAGGAAGAAACAATGCAGTTATTAGTAAAAAGAGTTGAAATGAATGCATGCTATTGTATATATTACTCTATTGTAAATAACAATACAACGTTTCTTTTTCCATTTTATTTTTAGTGTCGTTATCTCATCTATAAAGTTAGCACACCAACCTAACATTTACGATTTAAAAATGCAGTTTGCTTTAAAATGATGCAGGTTTTGTGTTCAGGGATATATAGTTAAACCAACTAATAACTGTTTCTACTTTAGGCACAAGGCCAGCAATTACCCAGTGCATTACTGGTACTTTATTTTACTAATAACGCCAGCCAACAACGTAAGCTATATATATATATATATATATATATATATATATATATATATATATATATATATATATATATATATATATATATATATATATAGCTTACGTTGTTAGCTGGCGTTATTAGTTGTTTTAACTATATATCCCTGAACACAAAACCTGCATCATTTTAAAGCAGACTGCATTTTTAAATCGTAAATATTAGGTTGGTGTGCTAACTTTATATATATATTCAATTAGTTAACGAGAAGTTTATCTATTTAGTCAAATGTATACTACTACCAAAAGAATCCAGACGTAATACAGATCTGATACCACAAACTGAACTTACAACGGATTTAGGAAGTGTGTAAAAAGGAAATTTCTAAATATATGAATATACAAAAAGACTGTGAGAAACCTTTATCAGACAATTATTAACAGTTGTGACAGTTTGGGGGGGATACTAAATTCTAACGTTATTTAGTAGTTTTAAATCTCGTTTATATTTTTGATAGAGATATCATTTCGCCATTCTATATGATATTAATTAAAGGTTATTTAAATGCCACCGTCATATGCCATATTAATGAGTGAGATCACTCTTAAATCAGTTATCGATGACATTTACTATAAAGTCTATAAGATTATTTCTTCATTTGGATAAAAATATAGAAATTTCTTGAAAGAGAAAGAAAACTTGATGGACGACATATCATCTAAAATATAACATCTAGAATATATTTCTAGTTCGAGAAAAGAAAGAATATCCGCGAATGAATTCAAATATTTTGTAGATGAATTTAATAACAGAAGGTGGAAGAGGAGGTTACATGTTAACTCTAACACATTAACCTTTAACCGTTGAAGAACATTTCAACACACACACACACACACACACACACACACACACACACACACACACACACACACACGCACGCACACACACACACACACACACACACACACACACACACACACACACCCTTACGCACACACACACATATATATATATATGAGGCTCGGGTGAAAAGTTAATAGACTGAAAAGTTGATAGGCTGACCAAGATACTCTCATGGAATGACCAAATGAGGTTTATTTTTTAACATAGTCACTGGAAAGAAACAATGCAGTTATTAATAAGAAGAATTGAAATTAATGCATGCAAGATTTCACAGCTCTAGCATCACTCCTTCATAGTCAGCCGACCCTAATATATTTACGTCTTCATATTTGAAATAAAAATGAACATTTCTTGTAATAGGTAATAGATTATTGGTTTACCATGGAGGATTTCATCTTGATGTATTGTGTAGGGAGAGAGAGAGAGAGAGAGAGAGAGAGAGAGAGAGAGAGAGAGAGAGAGAGAGTGATGGGGAGAGAGAGTGATAGGGAGAGAAAGAGAGAGGTAGCGAGAGAGAGAGAAAGAAAGAGAGGAAGAGATAGAGAAAGAGAGTGAGGTAGAGAGAGAGAGAGAGAGAGAGAGAGAGAGAGAGAGAGAGAGAGAGAGAGAGAGTGGGCGAAAGAGATAGAAGTACAACTGTAGCTAGCCAAATAGAGGCGAGAGATCTACCCTTCGTTATCTGTTAATGAAGCTGTTTTTACGACCAAGATAATTAACTCTCCAATTACCCAGTTGTCTGGCTGTTAATAGATACCACATTTTAAAACAAAACATGGTTTCGTCGTTGTTGTTGTTGTTGTTGTTCAGACACCAAGCTCCTGCATTCCAACCAGGGCCATACTTATATTTTTTATTTTATTTTAGGTATAGTGTACTCTGGATTATATCCAGAGTATCCTTCTTTTTTTAAAGACGGTAGTGTTAGTTGAGGGGGGATTTAGTTGTTATTTCTAGTAGTTAAAACGATCCCATAGAGGCTTCTACGATGGATCGTCCCGTGGTCATGGGTTTGCAGTGTAGGTCTACCCTACAGTTGAGCCTCTGAACAGAGTTCCTTAATCCTTTTACCTTGTCTTACCATTGGATTTATACTCTGCTAACAATTACAGGATACGTGTTATGGCTGGAGTTTGTTACAGTCTAACTCAGGTTTGTTTTCTTGCTCAGAAGAAAAGACAAATACTGACGGTACTTGTCAGGTTCTTTAGACTGGTGGGAGGGAAGAGGACGTTTTCTTCAAGCCAATGTCTTGGCTTGAATGATTACATGACTTCACTAAAGACACACAAGGATCAGATGATGTTGTTAAAACTGCTTCTATAACTGAAATAAATATGGATAAGTTTATTCCGTTTTCGAATCGAGACAAACGAAATGTTATGCTAAGATCTGAAATAACGTAAAACTACTTATCGCAGTTATTCCTTAAATTACCTACTTACTGCTGTTATTCCTTAAATTACCTACTTACTGCTGTTATTCCTTAAATAACCTACTTACTGCTGTTATTCCTTAAATAACCTACTTACTGCTGTTATTCCTTAAATGACCTACGTAGCGTTGTTATTCATTAAATGACCTACTTACTGTTGTTATTCCTTAAATGACCTACTTACCGCTGTTATTCCTTAAACAACCTACTTACTGCTGTTAGTCCTTAACCAACCTACTTACTGCTGTTATACCTTAAATGACCTACGTATCGTTGTTATTCCTTAAATACCCTACTTACTGCTGTTATTCCTTAAGTGACCTACTTACTGATGTTATTCCTTAAACGACTTACCGTTGCTATTCCTTAAATGACCTACTTACCGTTGTTATTCCTTAAATGACCTACTTACCGTTGTTATTCCTTAAATTACCTACTTACCGTTGTTATTCCTTAAACGACCTACTTACAGTTGTTATTCCTTAAATGCCCTACTTATTGCTGTTATTCCTTAAATGACCTACTTATCGTTATTCCTTAAATGACCTACTTACTGCTGTTATTCCTTAAATTACCTGCTTATCGCTCTTATTCCTTAAATAACCTACTTACTGCTGTTATTCCTTAAATTACCTGCTTATCGCTCTTATTCCTTAAATAACCTACTTATCACTGTTATTCCTTAAATGATTTACTTACCTCTGTTATTCCCCAAGTGATCTTCGTTAAAGTATTCAACACCTGACACGGAGTACGAATCAGCAACTCCCAATGATGGCATTTATATTTACTCGGTGATCGCGCTTTTCTAATTTAGCTATTAGAACATTTTAATTAAATATCAAATGAGCGAGAGAGAAAAGAAATGAAAAGAAAGAAGAAAGACAAAAAAATGGAAAACAAAAGAAAAAACCCAACAATAACAAGCAATAAATAAGGTAAAAAGGGGTGGGGGGATGATTGAACATTTCTGAAGCTTCTGTTGAAAAATACTGTCAAAAGAGAAACATGTAAAAATCAATATGAATATCTAATGTATAATAGTGAAGAAATCTGGCATATCTCGCCGGCTGCACAGTGTGATGACGTTAACACTCTAAACTGAGTTAATATCAGATTTCCATGGAGATAAAATTAGATTAGTTCCCCAGTAGGGTTGTAATGTTGAAGTAGTAATAACTTCAGCAATTATTCTACAGAGCATACCGATACTGTTGGTGTTTCATCCAGTTATATTTAGCATTTTTTGTCAGATGGATTTGAATAAATTGGTAAGATAGCAACTAACTAAATAGACATTATACATAACCTCTCAAATAATAGTTAACGCGTTGTTTTAAGAGGAAACTGGTTAGTCAGTCACAAAAATGCAGATTGGCCTTATTCTTATTGTTATATATATATGATAGATGATATTCAAATAACCTTTTTAGACCTTCACTCATTGATATAAAGTATGTTATGCAGAAAGTTGAAAATTATCTTGGTTGTAAATGAATACATCATTTCAACCATTTAACTGTACATATCTATTAGCCAAAGTATCTCACAACAGCCAGGAATGCAATAGCATGAAGTAAAAGATGACAAAAGAACAACAATTTCTAACACAGGCACATATTTACTTTATTGGAACATATTTCACTGACCTCTCTGTATAATAGAATTTAACATCGATTTCAGCGGGATTCTCTCTCTCTCTCTCTCTCTCTCTCTCTCTCTCTCTCTCTCTCTCTCTCTCTCTCTCTCTCTCTCTCTCTCTCTCTCTCTCTCTCTCTCTCTCTCTCTCTATATATATATATATATATATATATATATATTAGGTGATATAAGGTTTATGTAAATTTACTATAAACTTTATTAGTTTTATTAAAAGAATTAAGGAAACTAGGTCAATTCTTTTGTTTATTTTTCACACTTTCTTTCTGGTTCTCTCTGGTTCTTTATCGGGACGGGGTAGGGTGTATGTCAGGCCTGGCGATGGGTGGCCACCACCAGGTTTAAATACCACTTCTACTCCATCAGGAGTTCAAGTCTCATACATTGTTAAATGGAAATCAGCTTAGCTCTGTTTCATTGTGGGGGGTTAAAGATTACCACCTGAACAGAACGCCAATCCATCGTAGGGGTAACTCTTAGCTGTTGTTGCTACTCATTTGCAACTGAGTTGACTGGAACAACGCAAAATGAAGTGTTTTGATTAAGACCACAACTCACCAACCGGTCTCGGAATCGCACCAACAACATTATGATTGTAGGCTGAACATTCTAACCAGAAAGTTACACACCTTCATTACACATGTATAAACACATGTTAAAAGCAACATGGGAACCAGTATATTAGGAAATACATGTAGTGTCTTTTACTTTACATTTTAATGGCAAGGCGTAGAATGAGATGAAAATAAAACGTTGATATTTAAAAATAGCCTCCATTTGTACAAACTAGAGTCATGTTAATAAAATATGTATAGATTACCAGTTGTTAACAAGAACAATTTCTTTATATGATAAACAGTTGTAGTGTCATATGAAAAATATATTTTGTTTTAACTAAAAATATTTTAAGTAAAGTATATGAGAATAAAATTGATGTGGTGCTTAAAAAACACAATACAAAAAAAAAAAAAAATAAATAAAGCAAACAAACACAAAGACAGAAACAACAACAACAACAAAATACAAACAACAGTAAAAGAAAGCATGTGTAAGTAAGAATTATGTCTTTAGGAAGACTTTCCATTGATGGATGTTTGAAATTGAGAAAGAATGATTGTAGGATATTAGATCTGAAAAACAACTAATTAATTGGATTTAGGAGAAGTTATAGAAATATGAATATAATGAGTACAGCAATCTGAGTGGGTAGCTTTGATAATGACTGTGGTGGGGCCCGTGGTAGCTTGTTATAAGGACTGGGGTGGGGCCCGTGGTATTCTGGCATGGAAATATAGCAACCATATAAAATGTGGCTTATGGAATATAGAAATACATGCGTATATATATACAATATACATAAATATATATAGATATTTATACATACATAAAACACACATACAACAATTCATACACACATACACACATACATACATATATACAGATATTTATACATACATAAACATACATACATTCACACACACACATACATACATATGGCCATACAATATACATACATATATACAGATATTTATACATACATAAAACATACATACATACATTCATACACACATGCATACATACATACAATATACATACAATATACATACATATATATAGATATTTATATATACATATACATTCATATGTATATACATAAATACATACATACATACATATACATTCATATGTACATGCATAAATACATACATACTTACATACACACACATACACACATACATAAATACATACATACATTCATACACACATACATAAATACATCCATACATTCATACACACATTTAAATACATACATACATTCATACACACATACAAGAAAAATATATCAAAGATGACCTAGAAATCAATATATTTTTCTTGCTAAGAATCCTTACATTTGGTAAGGATTACAATAAACAAATATAAACAAAATAAAGTAAATAATATACACATCTTAAATTCAGATTTTCTTTTACAGGATTATCATAATAGTAATATGTGTGTGTGGAAGAAACAAGTTTTTACTGAATACATTTAGTTATGTGTTGAAATATTATACAACCCCCACAACAAGTGTTTCAGAATTTAAAGGTTGAAACGCTTGTTGTGAAGCTACCCTGAAACAATTGTTTGGGGGCGGGTTCTTACCTGAAGACCTTCTGTTCTGAAGTTACCCTGAAACAATTGTTTGGGGTCGGGGCAGGTTCTTCGTTGAAGACCTCCTGTTGTGGAGATACCCTGAAAGTTTTTTACCACTATGTGAGTCAGCAACAAGTTTGTTCTGAGTACATTTAGTTACATGTCGAAATAGTAAAAAAAAAAAAATATATATACACACACACACACACATATATATATATATATATATATATATATATATATATATATATATATATATATATATATATATATATATATATACATACACATACATACATATATACATACATATATACATACATAATACATGCATGCATATATACATGCATATACACATACATAATACATACATATGTATTGAATTTGTAGTGAAATCTCGCGTTTGGAAACGGTTAAAGAAATTTCATAGCACCCCGAAGGGCCACCCTGTCTTTAATAACATATCCACTGGCTACATTTTAGTTTTATTTCATCCGAACTATCGAAATATATTTCCTCACATTCACTGTGTTCTTGTCAACCGGGTTTCCCTCTAGATCCACGTGATATCAAATTAAAAAGTATGTGAAGCCAAATACTTTGAAATGTAAGCTAGAATTTATAAAATTTTAAGTTATCAATAAATGGATTAAAATAAAGTAGAGATAGAAAAATGATACAAGTTTGGATAAGGTGCACAAAAAAGCCTTACACTTACTTCGGTATTTGAAGAGATTATATTCTGAAAATGTATGTAAAGTATAATTTGTCACTGCGAGCAATGTGCTATATATTGAAACAGTGGACATTTTACATAAAAACATGAATATAAAAAAAAACATATCAAATTAAAAGGTGTGAAAATAAATATATTGGGATATAAGGAAATATATAAATGATTATGCTATCATAAAGGGGATTAAAATAGATACAGAAATAGGTTACAGGTTTGGATAAGGTATAAAACAAACATTACACTAGCTTCAGGGAAGAAAGAGATAAATATACAACATTCCATTAAATTAGAAGGAAGTGTATTAAAAGGGAATATATTAGAGTAAAATTTAGAACATATATTTGTTACAAGTTGACATTAAAGTAGATTGAATATAATAGAAATACAGAAAGAGAAAGGAGAGTAAAAACGAAGAGGAATACAATAAGATGTACAGGATTGTATAATCTGGAATAAGTATTGGTTAGGGGTCTAAATAATCCGTTGAATTCGTGGAAAGATTAACCACAGTAATATGGATTTAATGGAGTTTAATAAACTGCTGGCTTAATACAAATTTATAAGAAGGTAATTTTATAACTAAATAAATATTAATGTTGCGAAGGTGCATGGCTTAACGGTTTAGAGCATTGGACTTGTAATCGTGAGATTGTGAGTTTGATTCACAGACCGGACGACGCGTTGTGTCCTTGAGCAAGACACTCTATTTCACATTGCTTCAGTTTACTCAGCTGTAGAAATGAGTTGCGACGTCACTGGTGCCAAGCTGTATCGGTCATTACCTTTCCCTTGGACATCATCGATGGTGTGGAGAGGGGGAGACCACTATACATGGGCGACTGCTGGTCTTCCATAAACAACCTTGTCTGGACTTGTGCCTCGGAGGGGAACTTTCTAGGCACAAATCTCCTGATCATTCGTGACCGGAGGGCGGGTCTTTCTTAAATATTAATGTTACGATTTATCGAGGATTATTTGAAATTTGAAAATGTTGATATCCCAACACATAGTCACTATAACGATAATAGCGTTAGAAAACCGGGTAAAATACGCTTAAGGACATAATATAAGTGCACAGAAGCCACTGCAGAGAATCAAACCGGAATTCAAGCGATACAGATTTCTTTTCTCTGTAATGGCTGTTGGTACTTAGTTTCGATCCTTAAGCGTTTTACTAGTTTTTTTTAACGCTATTATAATTGAAGCGTCTGAGACTATTCTGACATAGTGTATCTAGGGTTACATTATTAAATATATTAATCTTTTTTTAAGGTGTTAGCATATGATTTGAGTAAGATGTAGCTGCTATTTCTTACAGGTCTTTTCACTGCGTAAAAGCTCCCTCATTCGCTCAGAACTATTATTCTTGAATTACATATAAAAACAACTATTTATGGTTTTAAAATAATACAGTTTCCGTTAAAGAGATGTCCCAGGAAAGTTAAGGTCAATACGAGGTTTCAAATATTTTCAGTTCAGCTATTTTGGTTTCTTTATGTTACTAATTACCCTGAAAAAAGATACACAATTCCTACAGTATCATTCCCTCGATGACTGCAGTGAATTAAACTTGTTCCAACAGAGAATCGAAACCCTGTTCTTAAAATTATTGATTTCTATCAACAAAATTAATTATCGACACTAGGGAAATTAAAAAAGCTATTATTGCTAATTGAAAGTAGATTGTCGGTAAGTTGAGAAAAATGATCTATCAAAAGAAGAACCCAAGTCGATTCTTTATTTGAAAAGAGATCCTTCAAAGGTTCATGAAAGTCTAGCTAAGAATGTATGCAAAGAATGATGTGCATAAAATCTAAACGCACTTAACATGTTTTTCTCTTCTTGGTATTACCTGTTAGAATTAGGTTATCTATTATTACAACGGCATATCTTTCAAGCTTACTAAAAAGATGTCTAAATGGTGTATTTATGTAGAGGCAACGAAGAGAATCAGAAATAATTAACCTCATTCCTTTATAGTTGGTGAAAGACCCAACAAATATGTGTAACTATTTTTTGGAAAAAATAATAACGAAAACATTCAATGGTATTTTTGTAGTGGAACATACACACACACTCACACACAGACAGACGCACACACACTCTCACACACACACACTCACATAAACACTCACACACACACATACACACGCGCGCGCATATACATGTATATATATATATATATAAAGAGAGATAAATCATCCAAGAAATGGTGATAAATATTGTGTATATACTGCTACCGAAACATGCTTTGATCAGACGTAAACTATCGTTGAACATCGCATGCATCAATACACAACAAACCGATGCCTGAAATGTGTTATCTTTAACCTCTTTATTTTCGGAATTGTATATCATTTTATTAGTTCAATGTTTGTATGATATCTAACTCACACCCATATATCATGTAATGATCTGTTATATCTAATTATATTGCCATCTTTAATGTATAGTGGAGTGGTATAAATGATAGAGAGACGGTGAAATTATTGTTACAAGTAAAGTTTCCCAGCAGACCAAGGGTGTTTATCTGATGTACTACTATAACAATGGTTTCTGATTTAGGCACAAGGCCAGCAATTGTTTGGGGAGGGGAAGTCAATTAAATCGACCCCAGCACGTTACTGGTGCTTTATTTTATCGACCCCGTAAGGGTGAAAGGCAAAGCTAACCTCGGTGGGATTTGAACTCAGAATGTAAAGGTCCGTAACTCTATGCCACAAAGCATAATGTCCGACGCTCTACCGATACTGCTAATCCACCACCCTTTACGACCGTCAGAATAACACGTTTAGTCTCAGAGTTATAATACTGAACATCGTGAAGAAACAACATATTTTATTTTATTTATTTTTATTTATTTTTATTTATTCAATTTAAACGTCGGTATAGAGCTAGTAAGCCATGACTGACTAGGGGAAACATTGAGTACTCCTTATAGTTGGAGCTAGTGAAACAAGTAATACAATTTCAAATATTGAAGGCCAATGGGAGGCAGATGATGCATAAGAAAGCGAAAAAGAAAAGAGGAAACAAGTCATAAAGCATGGCTTGGACGCTGCAGGCTTCCCTTCCCAGCTCGAGCCGGTGGGGCTGGACCGAGAGGACGGCAAAAGGCCAGATGGTCATCTTCAAAAGGCCAGATGATCATCTTCCCGTTCCGCGGTGGAAAACCCCTTGACTGGGATGCCACTTGCACCGACACTTTCTCCAGCGGCAACCTGGTGCAGTCTGCGACTAACCCAGGTTCTGCTGCACGTCGGGCTGAGGGGGCCAAACTCTTCAAATACCGGTCGCTCTCCGACAGGTTTGCGGTTGTACCCTTGGCAGTGGAGACTTCTGGTGTCCTCGGCCCTAGGGGCTACCTCCCTTCTCACCACCATAGGCGCTGAGCTGGCCAGCCGCAGGTGTGAGCCTCGCGAGTTGGAATGGCTTTTCCAGCGCGTCTCCCTTGCCGTCCTCCGGGAAACGCCTTCTGCATTCTGTCCGCCGGGGCTGTGGGGGAGGCCACCAATATGATTGACTGACTTGACATTTTATCAGTCAGATGTTCTAATGATTCTATATGAAGCATGTGTGTAGTAGTGATTTATACCATTAATAGGGAAGGTGTAAAACAAGTGTCTCTTGTTAAATCTTTTCGTAGCTTCATGACTCAAAGATCTCGTTTATAAAAAAGCCACTGAAATCAACGATAGAATTCTCGCTGTCAACAAATATGCATAAAGTTTTCAGATTGAGAATTAACGGGGGATACACAAGCACCCCGCCGCGATGTCTACAATAATTCCGCACTGAAATGTGGCAAGACCTTTGCTTAATGTCTGTCATGCAAAAAGTACAGACAACATAATTCGTATAAACAAAAACCAAAACACAAAGCAAATACACAAAAACTAACTCAAGATAATTGAAGAAATAACTAAATTTACTGAAGCGGAATTATGGAGGATGCATGGCAAAGTAAGGAGGAGACCTGATTAAACATATACTGTAGTATTACAACATCATGTTTATAACTTTATTTTCACGAAATGTTTTTAGTTGAATGGATTCTTCATTGTGTTATAAAGGGGAGGGAGGATGACAGTGGTGGTGGTGGTGGTGGTGGTAGTGGTGGTAATGGTGGTGGTGGTGGTGATGGTGGTGGTGGTGTTAGTTGTGATGGTGGTGGTGGTGGTGATGGTAGTGGTAGTGGTAGTGGTGGTGATGGTGGTGGTAGTGGTGGTGGTGGTAGCAGTGGTGGTAGTGGTGGTGCTGGTGGTAGTTCTGCTGGTGGTGGTGGTGGTAGTTGTGATGGTGGTGGTGGTGGTGGTGGTGGTAGCAGTGGTGGTAGTGGTGGTGATGGTGGTGGTGGTGGTGGTGGTGGTAGCAGTGGTGGTAGTGGTGGTGATGGTGGTGGTAGTGGTGGTGCTGGTGGTAGTTCTGCTGGTGGTGGTGGTGGTAGTTGTGATGGTGGTGGTGGTGGTGGTGGTGGTGGTAGCAGTGGTGGTAGTGGTGGTGATGGTGGTGGTGGTGGTGGTGGTGGTAGCAGTGGTGGTAGTGGTGGTGATGGTGGTGGTAGTGGTGGTGCTGGTGGTAGTTCTGCTGGTGGTGGTGGTGGTGGTGGTGGTGATGGTAGTGGTAGTGGTGGTGGTGGTAGTGGTGGTGATGATGGTGGTGATGGTAGTGGTGGTGGAGATCGTGGTGGTGGTGGTAGTGGTGGTAGTTATGGTGGTGATGGTGGTGGTGGTGGAGATCGTGGTGGTGGTGGTGGTAGTGGTGGTAGTGGTGGTGATGATGGTAGTGGTGGTAGTGGTGGTGGTGGTAGTGGTAGTGGTGGTGGTGATGGTAGTGGTGGTAGTGTTGGTGGTGGTGGTGCTGGTGGTGATTGTAACAATTTAAAGAACATTTCTATCTATTTTGATAAACATTGTACAGTCATATGTTTTGTTTTATCATTTTTATTCGTGTGTGAAATAAATAAATAGTTTACCATTCCTGGAAAGAAAAGAATGGCTTGACTGGCCAAGATGGTGGTTAAAGAAAATACGATTACGTTTGATAGACGCTAGGCAATGTCAGTGTATATTTTAATTTAATTTAGTTGCTAAAAATTGGTTCACAATGTGATTTAAACGAATTGATCTATATTTCAAGCACGTCACAAACAAGGTAAATAAGGGCATATACGCATATATATATATATATAAATATATATACACGCGCATAAGTACATATATACATGTATACTTACTTATATATGTATACTCATACATTTACATTACGTCCTCTTCCTGCTATATCAAGCGTTAACCTAATATATCCTTTCCATATACTGTACCGATTGTGTTGTTATTTCTGTTTACCTTTTACATATATATATACATACATACATACATATATATATATATATATATATATATATATATATATATATACATGTATACTTACTTATATATATATATAGACGCGTATAAGTATAAATATACATGTATACTTACTTATATATACTCATACATTTACATTACGTTATATATATATATATATATATATATATATATATATATATATATATATATATTTAATACAATAACAGAGATAGCTTAAAGCTAAACTCTGACTGGTAACCATCTCACTCAACAAACATTAGGTTATATGTTAGTATAACCCAATTTAAGTGTGTTTGGGGTGCTAACAATATGTATTATGTGGAAAGCCAGTTGTATTATTTTATGAGATATAATTAAAGTTAAAATATATCTCTCTTTCCAAACAATTGTTTCATTATAAGTTTTCTACAAATTAGGAGAATGTTTCCAGTTTATGTAGAAGCCTAACATATATTCATGTAAGAATATATTTAGGTGGGCGCTTATAAATCATCAGTGGAAGCCCATTAAACTTTGATATAAGAAAAAATTCTTACCGCAGTTAAAAATCGTGTCTGTTAAGCTGCTCCCCCACGCATCGAATGACCGCCAAATTTGAAATTCCAGCAGTTTTTGACTGAGGAAGTGTTATAGCGTCACGAAGCATATTTGAAAAATAGGAAAAGAATGACTTGTAGTGCTAAATAATTTGATTTAATTTTATAATTGCCTTTTCCTAGAAGAATGCCCCGACAAAGGCTAGGGGTCCTTCATTCCCAGTGGTTTAACCGCATGATTGGGTATCCAGCCCGACTATTTCTATGTCCCCGCGCATATATATACACATGCATATACATATATACACATACACATACATATGTATACGTGTATATACATATTTAGACATTTTTGGATGGCCGTTGACTCTTATGAGTTCTTCCGCCCTTTGTAAGGTTTTGTTTTTTGTTCTGCAGGGTGTCCAAAATCACCCTCCTCACCAAGTAAACTTGGTGGGGTTGCCGGTTTAGTCGCCGACGACCCGACCATGTGAGAGGTTGTACTGGGTTATAAAATTAAATCAAATTATTTAGCACTACAAGTGAAGTCATTCTTTTCCTTTTTTTCAAATATACCTAACTGTGCCAAGGATCTCACACATTTCCCTATATATATATATATATATATATATATATATATATATATATGTGTGTGTGTGTGTGTGTGCCTGGAAGGGTTCTATAGATATACGGAAGTGGTTTTATATGTAGTTATCAGCGCCTTCTCTCCCCCTGTGTAGAATGAAGCATAAACTCCGACTGAAAGCAGAAGAACTGTTCTTCAATTCATTTTGCGGACAGCCCAGTATATATTTATATATATATATATATATATATATATATATATATATATATATATATATATATATATGTATATATATATATGTATATATATATATATATGTATATATATATATATATATATATATAAATATGTATATATATATATGTATATATATATATATATATATATATATATATATATATATATATATATATATATATAAATATATATGTGTGCGCGCGTATGTGTCTGTGTGTGTGTGTGTGTGCAGGATATCTGTAGATAAAAAGTTAAAGAAACATTTTCAGTCTATTGCAAGAGAGATTATTTAGTATAATTAATATTTCATACACTTAACATGTATGATTAGTATTTTAGTAGACCCTTTGTTTGAACCATACCACATATCTTTCACGGGTTTCTGACTGGTTAGTGTTTTTGTATTTAATCTCTGCGTCCTATACTATGAACTTTACATTACAGTTCTCTTGTAATGGACAGTCCTCTTTTTTCCCTCAAGAGCATCCTGAATTCTCATCTAGTTTGTTCTTTGCGGTCATCTTGGATTTCATGGAAGATAGGCAAGAATAGAATCTTCTTACCGAACGCTGGTTGAAGATTTTACTGTACCTATATTGTAGGGGTAAAGTGTTTATCAATTAGGTTTAAGAATTTCTTATCTACATTAATCTTTACATTAAATGAGAATGGAGGGCCAAACCAGATTATTTTATTATAGAAATGACTTCTACAGGACTCGAACTGTTCGTAAGAAATCCTCATCTAATGTAGGTTGCATCCTTCCACATGATTATCTCTGATAAGATTATTCGAGATGATGCTATTGATACTATGTGGTATATATTCTTATTTCATGGAACCCAGAGGAAGGAATTACAACTTTTCCCTTCGTTTTGTTTGATTGCAGAAAGCCGAGGCATTGGTACTGGAAAGCATCCAGTTTGAAAGTTTATTATATTAATAAGGTTTTTATTTATATTATCCAGTGGAGGTGTTGTTTAATTGTAACATTTCCTTTAATTTCTGAAGAGTTTAAGACAACATTGTCGTTGTTGCTGTAACCAGTATTATTTAGTTTATATAAGGGAGGTGGAGTGGTAGAATTTTTAGAGAGATGCTTTGCTAACATTTATTTGCGGTCATTTACGTTCAAACCCTGCCGAGATCACGCTTACTTTTCATCTTTCTGAGGTCGAAAAATAAAGTACCAGTCACATATAGGTATCGATGTAATCAACGTTTCCTGAATCGTTGGCCTTGTGCCTAAGCTAGAAATCATTGGTTTATATGTAAATATCATCTTCTTCAGATAGTTTCTATTAAGGGACTTCACGTGATATCTCATCTTCCAATTTCTTCAGTAAGAACTGATGTATAAAATAAACATATTTGAATAGCTCACCTTTACTAAATTACCAAGTAATCTGGCTTATATTCAGTTACAATAAATGTTTATATTGAATATAAATAGTTATCTTTAGTATTACTAAAGATGCTAGGCGAAGTCCGATTTTGATATAAAGCAAAGCTAAGTGAAGTCTAAGGCAAGACCTATTATCGCTGTGGCGAGATATTGTTTACATGTCAACTGACTTCATATGTTATGATATATTTATAATGATTCCTTCCACTGGCACAGGACCAGACTTTTGTTTAGAGAAGGATAGGAGTATATTCGATTTGATCAACCTCAGTTCCCACCCCATAGTATTTATATCGACCTTGGGTGGGGTAGGGGTGAAAGACAAAGTCGATCTTGAAGGAACTTGAATTTGAACACAGATTAGTAGAGGAAGAAAGTGTAGTTCTACCAAACAGTGACGGTAGCATAAAACAATTCCACTATCAACAACAACCATAGCTACAACAGCTACAACAACCATAGCTACAACAGCTACAACAACAACAACAACTACAACAGCAGCAACAACAACCATAGCTACAACAACAGCTACAACAACAACCATAGCTACAACAACAGCTACAACAACAACTACAACAGCAGCAACAACAACCATAGCTACAACTACAGCAGCAACAACTACAACAGCAGCAACAACAACAGCATCAACAACAACAACAACAACAACAGCAACAACAGCAACAACAACAACAGCAGCAACAGCTACAACAGCAACAACAACAACAATAGCAGCAACAACAACAACAGCAACAACAACAACAATAGCAGCAACAGCTACTACATCAACAACAGCTACAACAGCAACAACAACATTAACGATAATAAAGACAACAAACAAACAAAACAAAACATTAGTAATCAAATATTTTCTCGCGATCAAATTTAATTAATGATTGCCCATAATTTGAAAGCATTCGGATTACATAATATATATATTTTTTGTAATATGGATACAGAATCAAAGATTCTGTCTAAACCTCTACGTAATCCGTTTGCACTAGTTAGAAACAACAGCAGCTGCAATAGCAACAGCAACGATACTAATATCTGCAGCAGAATTAATGCATTCGCTCATGCTATGAATTCTCTCTGCAGGTTGCGTGTAAGAGAAAGCAAGTTACTATATTTCATTAGTTTTTATACAGTCCACCTCCAAACACAACCCAGTCACTAATCAAACTTGGATTTAGCTATCATTGAGGAATTAAGAATTGAGGAAAGACCGTCGTTTGATTCATTGAATATGTACACACACACACACACACACACACACACACACACACACACACACACACACACTCACACTCACACACACACACACACACACACACACACACACACACACACACACACACACACACACACACACACACACATATATATATATATATAGGAACGAATAGGACCCCGACGGCTGAGCTCAAGCCGTTTCGACGGCTAATTCTGGACACTGTGTGTGTGTGTGCGTGCGTGTGTCGCAGGGAAACAGAAATAACAAAACAAACGACACAGTACAATGAAGAAATATATTATACCTGCATATATAGGTAGGTATACACATGGATATATAAACAAAATCGCATATAAACGCTGATCCTCCCTCTCTTTTTCTACATATTCAATCGTTCGTCCGAATTTCAATCTCATCACTCAGTTATATACATAAGGACAAACATAAAAATACTCTAACATGAATACAAACACATGAAACACATAAACTCGATATATCTGCATCATATCTGTATGAAATCACGAATGGCAAGATCTAAAAGTGTCTGTATACATCAGTAGTTAAACGTTTAATACCATGGAAATTAATATAACCGTTAATATAGTCAAGAAACAGACCTGCCAACCTCTAAAAACCTATTAAAAGAAAGATAATAATTGCTTCTTCGTAAAAATACTCGTGCTTCACGTCTTCTTTTGAATGACCAGAATTAAAATAAAGACATTTTAAAACACGGTTTCAAACACTTTAAACAAGTTTTTATTATTGTTTGAAGAAAACTTATTCTCTCATTAAAAACATTCAATTTTGAAATGTTAATAACTCTAATAATTTCCAGAAGACATTCAATAAAAAAAAAAACATTCGCGAAAATAGGATCTCAAATCACATTCATTATAAGCGCACAAAAATAAGAATCTCTATCAAATCAATCACGCAAATTATCGAACATTCTTCTAACTTGCCATCTTTAAAACGTACAAGAAAACCAACAAAACACCAAACAAAGTTAACAACAATGGCTACAAACTGCCTCCGATGTTTAGACAGATTACAGATCCGAACAACACACATACACAGCCAAACAACACACATACATAGCCGAACAACACACATACACAGCCAAACAACACACATACACAGCCGAACAGCACACATACACAGCCAAACAACACACATACACAGCCAAACACCACACATACACAGCCGAACAGCACACACACACAACCAAACAGCACACACACACAACCAAACAGCACACATACACAGCCAAACAGCACACACACACAACCAAACACCACACATACACAGCCGAACAGCACACATACACAGCCAAACAGCACACACACACAACCAAACAGCACACATACACAGCCAAACAACACGCATACACAGCCAACAGCTATGCTTCAATTTTAACGATCGTAAACTTCGATAATATATCAAACATTAGACTTATCAACCGATGACGTCTGCCATTTGAAAGATCAGTAAACATTGGATAAAATTATTCCTAAACTCTTCAACGATGCATATACTCTCATAAGTTAAGTTGGTTGGTTAACTGAACAAATTCTAACAGCTACATATCTTCTTCTTCTTCTTCTTCTTCTTCTTCTTCTTCTTCTTCTTCTTCTTCTTCTTCTTCTTCTTCTTCTTCTTCTTCTTCTTCTTCTTCTTCTTCTTCTTCTTCTTCTTCTTCTTCTTCTTCTTCTTCTTCTTCTTCTTCTTCTTCTTCTTCTCGCACACGAGACTGTTGCTGAGTCCTCCTGATCAAGATCAGAGATCAGGGATCAGGGATCAGTTTCCAGGTGAATTAGATACGCCACTCAATTTTGATCCCCACTTGTAGCTATTTCATATCACCTACACATAGTCATTGTTAAAAGCGTGAGCGAATGGTAGTACTTTGATTTTATGACAAAATATGAAAGCAAGTGAAACTGAGAAACATTTAAAAGTCAATATAAAAATACAAACATATTTTCTTTATGCTACACATAATTTATGTTTAAATTATATGAAAACTTTGACAAGAAAATTGTAATAAAGCTATTAAATATTTACATTGTAATTTTCTCTTTTGTTTAGGTACGGAAGAAGAGCAAAGCATATAATTATCTTAAAGAGGCAGATACCCTCCTGAAAGTAAATGGAAATCCAGTTCGAGGTAAAAGCCATGAGGCAGTTATGGACACATTGGAAGCCATTGTTGGTCAGCCATTGGTCTTGGAGATTTACAGGTGAGAAAATTATTGTATCTTTCTTTCTGTTATTAACTCAGACGACATATATTATTAACATTCCCACTACTAAAGTCCACACAGCCACCATTTAAATCTCCTTCTCTGTATTTTATATTCGAATAAACAAAATTTATAATTTTTTGTTGTTATTTTAACTTCACTCTCGCTTTCATTCCTTTATGGTTTTATTTTTCCTGTCATCTACCGGAACCTAATCCCTCCCTTAAAAGTTGACAAAAGCCTCGATTCTTCTACATCATCAAGATCCTACACTACATTACTGACTACAAATCTCTCCTGATAAAAGATTGGTCACCGAAACGTCGGGATTGTTTTTCTATTCACAACGACATACTAATTTAAATAACTGTATCTCTGTAGCAATAAATAACACCACCAGTCACCTTCTTTTTATTTTTATTTCCCAGTAATCACTAACATACAGACATACTGTCATCACCACTACGACTACCACTAATACTGCCACTACTACTGCCACTAACTACATATCAACACGGGAACAACTATATGGTCATTCAACATGCTAACAATAGTAGCCAAATCTCTCTCAAATTACATCTTACAGTCGTTAAAAATAATACTTGAACAGTGTCTGTGAAAAAGAAAGGGTGAGGGGAAGAAGTATTTATCACAATTTGAATTAGTTTTGATGAAAGGTTTGTGTAATCAGGGCCGACCTGTGGTTAAACAACTACAACAACAACTAGGACAACAACTACATAACTACACAATTATAGCAACCCCACTACATCTACTACTACTACTACTACTACTACTACTACTACTACTACTACTACTACTACTACTGCTGCTGCTGCTGCTACTGCTGCTGCTGCTGCTGCTACTACTACTACTACTACTACTACTACTACTACTACTGTTACTACTGCTGCTACTGCTACTACTACTACTACTACTACTACTACTACTACTACTACTACTACTACTACTACTACTACAAAAATCACAATTATCATCACAACCACCACCACTCTAACCACCATCACTATCACTCCCACCACCACCACCATCACCATCACCACTATCACTACCACCATCACCATCACCACCATCGCTATCACTACCACCATCACCATCACCACCATCGCCATCACCACCACCGTAACCATCACCATCACCACCATCGCTATCACTACCACCATCACCATCACCACCATCGCCATCACCACCACCGTAACCATCACCATCACCACCATCGCTATTACTACCACCATCACCATCACCACCATCACCATCACCACCACCGTAACCATCACCATCACCACCATCACCATCACCACCACCGTAACCATCACCATCACCACCACCACCATCACCACCACCACCATCACCACCACCGTAACCATCAAATCATTCAACCACCAAACCAAAAAATCCAACATCCTCCATTTAATACAACGTTTTTTTTCCACATGACCCTTTCCAGGGCACCTTCGTGACTTGTGGGACGAAGAGACAATGTGATCCTTAGATTAGGGACCTCACCTGAATAATTGTACCAGAGAGGGCTATGTATTGAACACAAAACATAGAGGTCCTTAACTAAACGCTATAATACATTTTATTCGACGCTCCACCGATTCCGTCAATCCACCGCCACACAACAATGAAATGCACCAGATACAAGATCTAAGCCAATGAAATTGCAGTTAACCAGTCAACCAATCACAAGTCTGCTCATTCTAGTACATTACATTACACACGCCTGATCTAACATGTGTGAGATGTTGCTTGCCTAGATTTGATTAGCGCTTTAGTTACCATAGTAACACTGTGGTTCCACTACCGCTTTTGATTACATTATCTCAAGTGGTGTTTCCCAATTAGTGTGAATTGCACAAGTCAGCATGTATAACGATACATCTCTCCTCCCTCTACCCCCTCTCTCTCTCCCTCTTTCTCTCCCCATTTCCCTCTGTATATATATATATGTACACACACACACACATACATACAGAGGGGGAAAGAGGGTCATACATACATACATATATATATATATATGTATGTATGAGTGTGTATGCGTGTGTCTCTGTGTCTGAGTGCGTGTGTGTGTATCTATGTGTGTGTGTGTGTGTGCATGTGTGCATGCGTGTGTGTGTTTGAGTCTCTGTGTGTATGTGTGTATATATCATTTATCTTTATACACGTGCAAATGTATTGATGTGTATTTGGATGTATTTGTGTGTGTATGCGTGTGTGTGGGCGCGTGTGTGTCTCTGTGTGTGTGTGTATATATATATACATATATATATATATATATATATATGTAGAGGTTATATTTAATTTGTTGGGATACAACAGGCAAAATATTTTTATAACTGACATAAAGCACTCAAAGAGATTCCAACCAGAATGGTTGCATATTTTTCAGGGTATGTCAATATTTATTTATAAAACTAACCTATATTATATTTTATCTGATGAAAGCGCACCATAGTTTGCCTGGTGGCCCTTGAAATATGTATAATGAAGTAAATATGGTTTTATAAATATAGTTTCCATTTGTTAATATATTGTATATATATATATATATATATATATATATATATATATATATATATATATAAAATTTGTCTTTGCATACGTGCGTGTGCATTTATGTCATTTGTATGTATTTTGTGTGTGTGTGTGTGTGTATATTTGGGTGTATGTGTGTAGGTGTGTACGTGTGTACGTGTGTGTGTGTATGTGTTTTGGTAATGTCATCCTAAAATCCTGCCCCCCCCCCTCCCTCTAGCCCAAATAAACTTATATAACGCAGAATATCGTAATAATGTAATTATCATTTATGATGGCTGAACACAACCTGTCGTTGTATACATTATCGACATTATTGTCACCATTATCGACATTATTGTCACCATTATCGACATTATTGTCATCATCATTAACATCTTCATTTTCATCATACATACGTACATACATACATACGTACGTACATACAGTCATACATACATACGTACGTACATACAGACATATATAAATACATACATACATTCATACATACATACGTAAGTACATACATACATATATAAATACATACATACATACGTACGTACGTACATACATATATAAATACATACATACATACATACATACATACATACATACATACGTACATACATATATAAATACATACATACATACATACATACATACATACATACATACATACATATGGTGGCTGACAACTCGTTTTCGAGTACGGCCACTACTTTATATCCATGTAGGAGAACCCCTACCGATGCGCTGAATGTGTGTGACTTTGTAGTCCAGCCTGCGACATGAAAACTCTGGTACAAACACTACACCTGTGACAATTATTGACACAGTGCTGGGCCCATGCTACCATGTGACGACAAGTGCAGAGGGATCTTTAGATATAAAGCAATGCCTGTGCCGTGAAGCTTTTATAGTGAACAAAGGCACTGCATACATATATAAATACATACATATATAAATACATACGTACATACATATATAAATACATACATACAGTCATACATACATACGTACGTACATACACACATAAAAAATTGACCAATTTACAGAAAAAGTTGTGCATGGATACTTGAGACGTAAAACACAGACCATAGAGGGGATAAACTAATCAAAAAGCCTGGCATGGAGTTCCGACATTTTTATGACATCACACCTTGAGGGATATCTCTATGCAATACAGGAACAAGAACTCCCTACCAAATATCTGCTGCACAAAAGGGGATGGCCACCAGCTGACAATAAATGTAAAACAAAGATCGAGGATGTAAGCCACATAGTTGCCAGCTGCGAAAGAATGTCATCTCGCTACTACCTCCCCATCAGACACAATGGGATAGCTAGAACCATCTGGAACGCACTTCGGAAAACAAAATTAACAACAAACGAGGAAGAATATATTGAGACAGATGGCACTAAGGAATACTGGTGGAACCTGAAAATAAAAACTGCCACCAAATTAAAGCGCAACCGGCCTGATATTGTTGTTTGGGACCACACATTGAAAACGTGTTCTGTTGTGGAGATCAGCTGCCCACTTGATGTAAACGTTGTCAGAAAAATACAGGAGAAGGAGGACATCTACGGACCATTGATGAGGAGTTTACAAATCCAGTATCCAAGATACACCTTTAACTTCATACCCATCATTATTGGAGCTACGAGTTATATACCAACCCGCTTGGACCAAAGTATGACTGAACTTGGATTTGCGGACAAAGAGCGCAGCTCCCTAATTCATAGTCTACAAATGGCTGCGATAGCTGGCACCTTCAAAATTTGCAAAACATTCTTGCGATTCAAGGGATGACAATTTCTTTTCTTTTACAACCTTGCCACCAGGAAGGTGGCCGGTCAAAAAAATATACTCGAAATTAAGAGAAAGAGATAACACATAAATAAATACATACATACATTCATACATACATACGTACATACATATATAAATATATAAATACATACATACATTAATACGTACGTACATACACATACATACATACATATATACATAGACAGAGAGTGACAGACAGTGACAGTGGGCGATACAGAAATAAAGAAATACCAACCATATGAGGCCATTATAGTCGGTAAAAGAATCTGCAATGAAAGTGCTAACTCATGACTATATCAAAGAAATGCCTCAAGTTTTTAAAGACATCCTATTCACAATCTCAAACTGAGTGTCTGTTCTTTTCTACACCGTTGCTTGCAAACCCACTCGTACAATATCCAACATTATATGAGTTTCAATTTGCTTAATTCCAGCTGTGACGTGACAAGTTTTAAAATGTGATTAAATCCAATTTGGATTTTCACAATTTTCTTTCTTTTTAATTTCTTATAAATCAAAGTCAGCCATTTTAGGTTGTTTAATCTCCATAACATTCTCATGTCTAAATTTTGTACTATTGTATTAATCGATTAATCAGTCTATCTATCTATCTATCTATCTATCTATCTATCTATCTATCTATCTATCTATCTATCTATCTATCTATCTATCTATCTATCTATCTATCTATCTATCTATCTATCTATCTATCTATCTATTTATCTATCTATCTATCTACCTATCTCTTTAAATACCTCTCTAACTACCTACCTATCCCTCTCTGTCCTTCCCCCTCTCTCTCTATATATATATATCTACTTTTACTTAATCCCTATTCCCAAACATTCTTAAACGAAATTTTCTTTTTCTATTTAAAGGGGTGATTCTTTACAAAAACTTCCCAGGGGTTCAGATGTACCAGACACTATTGGAGACGTGGCACACCCTCCCTCTGATCCGGCGTCATACAAATCAGTTACTTCTTCGTTTAAGATGGCAGAGTCCACGCAGCAGAATCAGAAAACTACTGAGCGTTCTATCTTCACGAAAAAGACGACCCATCAAAACATTATGAAAACATCTCAACAAAACCACAGCAACTTTATGGCGCAAGTAAGACCCCAACAGCACCAGGAACCAAAAGCCTTTAACCAAATACACCAAAATTCTTACGTGAGGTCACAGGAGATACAACCTGTCGATAATCAATTCGTCACTCAGCATGCAGTCCATCAAGATCAAAATACGATTCAACAGCAGAGAATCACACAGGAGAGTAATGTCACACAATTTGCTCAGAATCAACATAATAATCATGTAACTACCACCGAAACGCATGTTCACCAAGCCTATATGGGCCCTTTGCAGCCATATAAGCCAGTTGGTATGAAGCCAAAGGTTGCCGGTCATCTACCCTTGCGACAACCAACAGCATCACCTGTTCAACAGTTTCCACCCCCATCCATGTCTCCCAAACCACCAATTTCCCCAATTTCTTTCACTGTAGAAGACAAAGAAAACTTTGTTCCGGCTGAAAATATCAATAAAAATATACCTAAGTTTAATGTGGCTAACCTGAAAGAAGTAGTGAAAAAACCTTGGGGTGACGTACAATTAGACGAATTATATATTCCTTTACCTAATTATCAATCAAAATTACAGACTGTTCCTACAAGAGATACTTCACCAACTGCGGAAAAGAAAACAATTACAATTCCTGATATGACGATCAAACCATTATCAGAGGAAGAAATTCTAAGAATGAAAATGGCTGGTAAACAACCTGATTATTACGAAGAGGTCGAAGATGATGCAAATTTGATTGTACCTATCTTCATTGAAGATCGTCCGCACCTTCCCGTCTTTGGACCCCCAGTTGTGTATGGTCTCAACCCAGCTCTGATGCCACAGAAGAGTGTCGAAGAAGAAAGTGTAGCGTCGGAAGCAAGTTCTAGCTCCAAGAAGAGTAAGTATTTTATAAATATGTTGTTAAAAACACAAGAAAAAAGAAATATAGAGAATATATAAATTCGTTTCAGAAGCCATTAAATCTTAAGTAATTTCAGACATGTGTAAAGGAGTACAACTTGTTTAGGAAGAAGTAAATCTGGGAGTTAAGCAATAATAAAAATTAAAATCCTGAACGATACAAGATAAAATACATCACGGAATAAAATATATGCTATAATAAAAACAATCCTGCCCCACAGTACAAGATATTATGACGTAACTATCGTAGTTATGTGTCTATAATTGCACCTTAATAGCTGCATATAAAAGTAATGTGCATGCTTGTGTGAGTATCAGTGTATATACATGCTTGTGTGAGTATCAGGGTATATACATGCTTGTGTGAGTATCAGTGCATATACATGCTTGTGTGAGTATCAGTGCATATACATGCACAATCATTTAGACTCTTTAATCTTAAAGAAATAAAACATATACGAGGTTCTGAAAAGTTCCTGACATGGGGATCATCTAAAAGAAAATACAGGAGGATCAGTTAAGATAAAATACAGGGGGATCAGTTAAGATAAAATACAGGGGGATCAGTTAAGATAAAATACAGGAGGATCAGTTAAGATAAAATACAGGGGGATCAGTTAAGATAAAATACATGGGGATCAGTTAATATAAAATACAGGGGGATCAGTTAAGATAAAATACAGGGGGATCAGTTAAGATAAAATACAGGGGGATCAGTTAAGATAAAATACAGGGGGATCATCTAAAAGAAAATACCGGGGGATCAGTTAAGATAAAATACAGGGGGGATCATCTAAAAGAAAATACAGGGGGATCAGTTAAGATAAAATACAGAGGGATCAGTTAGGATAAAATACATGGGGATCAGTTAAGATAAAATACAGGGGGCATCAGTTAAAAGAAAATACAGGAGGATCAGTTAAGATAAAATACAGGGGGATCAGTTAAGATAAAATACAGGAGGATCAGTTAAAAGAAAATACAGAAGGATCAGTTAATTATGATTTTATTCAACATATTCCCCTCTCAAATCCACACAGTTATTGCAGTAGTCCTACCTCCCCTGTAAAGGTAACAGCTCTACCGATAACCTTAAAGCCAGGAACTTTTCAGCAACTCTTGTATATGTGAGGCTGATTTCATACAAAGTTCAGAAGCTACACATTTTGTAAGATAGATATTAATCTGTTGAAACGATCCGAATACTTTATCAACCTTATGACAAGGAACAATAAAACTGAACTCAACAGAAATTAAATTTAGAAGATAGAAGAAGTGTAATAAATACGGTAAGGTACTTAATCCAACGTTATACTATTTCTGCAAACCCACAAGCTTCATTTAAAAGTTATAGTTGTTATTTAACTCTGGTATGAGTGATCAAACACACTTAAGTTTAAAGGCCTTCTAATCGTGACCATCACGTCTTCTATTTTTAAAACTGTAGGATATGGTTTAAGTGGGATTTAACTGCTAGTTCTAATACGCTTCTCTTTTAAAGTTATAACAAATGAGGTTTGTTTTAATTTTTGATCCACCATTTTAATTGATGGTAATTAATAGAAGTCTTCTCGTCAACCGAAGAGCTAGAAAAACAAGTATCTCCTGGGATATGAAGCTAGGCTATTGCAGGCTAACTTCTGAGATAAACTGCTCTTAACTGAATTAATTTGATTCACTTTATTAGTTTTTCTTCTACTGAAGCACGATTTAAATTAGGAAATATGTGAGACAAGTGTTAGTGATGTCACTGTTTGGTTTGATGGTAGCTTTTAACAATGTTCCAACACCACATCACATATATACACAAACACACATACACTTACACAAGCATATATATATATATATATATATATATATATATATATATATATATATATATATATATATATACACATATACACTCACACACACGCACACACACGCGCGCGCGCACACACAGAGGCACAAACGCACACACACGCACACACATATAATCTAATCATTAAATTTGACTGTTTATGCAAAATTTGGCACCGCAACCTCATGTAATGGCTGCATACCCAAATGTGTATGTATGTGTGTGTGTGTGTGTGTGTATGTGTGTGTGTGTGTGTGTGTGTGTGTGTGTGTGTGTGTGTGTATGTATGTATGTATATGTGTGTGTGTATGTATGTATGTGTGTGTGTATGTATGCATATATGTTCTGGTTATATTATTTTATAAATTTTCACCAACAGAAAGAGAGAGAGTGATATATATATATATATATATATATATATAGATAGATAGATATATAGATAGATAGATAGATAGAGAGAGATATAGCCGGTTTCTACCATAGGAACAAGACACTTTCATAAGAAGTTAGACAACATATTAACTAGGTAAATACATATGAATGTTGCATCTGTTGTCACATCCAGGTGTTTTGCCTGCATCTCTATCACTTTTGTGTGTCTGGTATTTCGTGACTGAAAAACCTTTGATCAGAGTTCTGTTCAATCAGGGCTGACGTGGAGCGTCACAACAGGAACTTAAATAATTTAATTTCTTAACCCTTTTTGACCATATTTTTATACAAGAATATACTGCCACAATGTTTTAATAATACTGCCACAATGTTTTAATAACCAAGAATTAGTGAAATAGCTAACTTTTAACTTAGTAATAAAATATATTATTTGTCAAATATGGAAACTTCAGTCCACGAATTGTAGATTCCGTCAGTTTCGTCTTCATTTCCAGAACCGACCGTAGCATCACTTTGAAACAGAAGACAGGATTTACAAACATTACCGTTTATTATTCATTGAGATTATGGCTGAGGGCAGAATCATTAGAACATTTTGCAGCAATTGTTCCAGTTCTTTACGTTCTCTGATCAAATTCCGTTCAACTTTATATTTCATCCTTCCAAGGTCAATAGAATAATGTATGCAAATGTTAACAACAAATTATTAACATGCTTATTAATAACATTGAAAATAAATTGAAACTCAGACAACCACTTACCACTCCATAACAGGTGTAGTTTATTTCTCTCTCTCTCTCTCTTCTCTGAAAGAAATCAGCTATTTTCTGACCTGGAGAAGGGACGAGCTCCCTCAAGTTTAGAGTGTCCAAGACATATGTCCCGGTGGTTCCCTTATGACTGCACCAGGAGTTACGGGTTTATACACACAACAGGTATAGTGTAATAAACAGATTATTAGTTTAGGAGAGCATAGATGTTAGAAAAGCGAAATCTAGAATCTCCCAGAGCTTACTTCCTACTTTTCGTTACTCGGCACAACTAAACCACACCCCAAAAAGTGTGGGTGATGGTAGGGAACTATCGTACTTTGCGACTAAACGTTTTAAAGGGAAACTCTTAATTAATCTGCTTCATTCTCTATATATTTCTCATGTTTTATTAAAGAAATATAAACTTTCTTTTCAGGGATGATGAAAATAATTTAGAAATTACATAGTTTTGATTGAGAATAGTGAGAACTCGAGATAGCCAAGTAACTATCTCGCAATTCTATACTTCTATGATAATTCTACTGTCGTGTCTTTAGAAGTGAAGGATTACTTCGTGTTAAAGTTGTATTTCGTGATTGATTTTTAAAAGCCTAAAATGACTATCATTTTCCTGTCATTTTCGTTTAATTTACACAGTAGAATGATGTATTCTGTTTTTACTCTCAGTGTTTATATTATTATTTTCTTTATATTTTGAGCATTATATTTTGTATTTTGTTGTTTTCACTTTTCGAATTCTTGTCAGTCGTAATTATATTTTGATCACGTTGATTCTCAATTTTCTTTTTAAACCTCCAAAGCGATCCAATGTGGAAAAACTGAAAAATAGCTATGGAAACCCAGCTACGAAATAATACACACCACATGCTTTTTACGCTACCCAAATTTCTTTATTTCAGGCTTTTTCATGGATAGCAGGAAACGTAAGCAACATCTATATTGCACATTGATATTTCAGTTATTTTCTAACATCGAATGTTTTTTTCTCTTCTTTTAGCTTTATTTAATGAGTTGCTAACGAAAGGTGAACGAACAAATCATTTAACAAGGATGTCATATGTCAGCTAACTACGTCAATAATACAAACGACAATATATATGTATAATTCTATGTTGATAACATTATTTTCATTATATACCTCTGCATTAACGATGTTCTGTGACCATCAAATCTTAAATAGATAGTTAAAGCTAGTATCTATAATTAAACTTAACCTTTGTCTTATTTAAACACGAGCAATTACATAACAAAAATACTTGGATGGGTCTCATTATATATAACCTATTCTATAAAATAGAAAAGATTCACAACGTAGATATTTCTCATAATATTAAAGTGGTGTTACCTCATCTCATGTCCGCAGTAAAGTATCACCAATCGAATAGTTTAGTGGTTAGAACACTGGGCTTGCAACCGAAAGGTTGTGAGTTCAATTATCGAACTGGGTGATGTGTTGTTTCCTTGAGCAAGACACTTTATTTCACGTTGTTCCAGTTTACTCAGCTGTAGAAATGAGATGATAGGACTGGGGTCATTATCATTAACTCACCCAAGACACCTCCAACGAGATATACCTTGGAGGAGGCCAGCTAAACCTGCATAGGTGTGAGCTGTCTCACACACACACACACACACACAATCTAGATATAACATCTGAATACGATTATTCTATTACATCCATTTTATTTCACTTTTGTCGCTAAAGACACAAGAAAAGTATAAATATCTCTATCCCTTCTGTTATAAACCAAAAGAGGCTTCATGCCTAAGTAAAAAGTCCATATTTTATTAGAAGTGTAATGAACATATACATTAACACTCTGTACTCTTGGATCCACAGTTCAGGCGTTCGACTTCCATTGGAAGCGCTTGATTGTGTTTGTTGTGAAGTCAAATACCTTCCCTTGAACTCCAATAAAAACTTGATGCATGCATTATTGTCAGTAAATATCATATAATAGGGATTTAACTAGAGATACGACAGTTTGGGGGGCAACGTTTCTACAATATAATACTAATAAATTGTCAAGCTAACCAGGGTATTTCTATGTAGTGGATCGAACTGCAGGAAGTAACATCGACACTGCATCTTTAAAGAGGAAGGTCATCTTGGAAAATGTGGTTCCAGGCATAATATGCCTGGAACTATTTAAATCCATCTGGAGATAACATTTGGTAAAGCTCCAGCAGCAGCAGCAGCAGCAGCGGCGGCGGCGGCAGCGGCGGCAGCAGCAGCAGAAGCAGAAGCAGCAGCAGCAGCGGCGGCAGCAGCAGCAACATCAGCATCATCTGCGATAGCGACAATAGGAACAGCAACAACAACAATAACGACACGTTGGAAAAAAAGGTAGTTTTAGATACACTATGTTCAAATAAAAGACGGGATAGTCATGATAGGAACGCCTTTGACCATAGAGCTTCTCGATCAGTGCTAAACAACAACAACAACAACCGTTCCCCCCTCCCCCAGTCAAGAATACACCCCACTTCGATTTTGGTTGACAATTGACAATACTGATCCCACTTATACCTTTAAGAAAGGAGTAAACGTTAATCTGTCCCAGTCGATAAAATAAAACATAAACCGATACAAATGAAGTGCAATGTTAAAATAATGGTTTCTTATATAGGCACAAGGCAAGCAATTTTGCGGGAGGGGAAAGTCGATTAAATCGACCTCAGTGCGTGACTGGTACTTTATTTTATCGACCCCGTAAGGATGAAAGGCAAAGTTAGCCTCGGCGGGATTTGAACTCAGGCCATAAAGGGGCGTAACTCTATGCTGGAAAGCATGGCGTCCGACCGTCTACCGCATAGTAAATAATTGTTTCTACTTTTAGCACAAGGCCAGCAATTATTCCAGTGTATTACTGGTACTTTATTTTATCGACCCCGTAAGGATGAAAGGCAAAGTTTACTTCGGCGGGATTTGAACTCAGAATGGCAAGGGCCCTAAATCTATGCGTCAAAGCATGGCGTCCGACCCTCTACCGATACTGCCAATCCACTGCCCTTAGTAAATAATTGTTTCTACTTTAGGCACAAGGCCAGCAATTACCCAGTGCATTACTGGTACTTTATTTTATCGACCCCGTAAGGAAGAAAGGCAAAGTCAACCTCGGCGGGATTTGAACTCAGATCGTAAAGGGACGTAACTATGCTGGAAAGCATGGCGTCCGACCCTCTACCGATACTGCCAATCTACCGCCCTTAGTAAATAATGTTAGTTTATAACTGTGGTAATGCGCCATCAATCCAGATACAACAACACTACCATCAGATCTTTCTATTACGCTGGAGTAATACAAAATAGTTGTATTACCGTAAATGTGTGATTTGAGACATAGTAAATATTTCCTCCTATATATCATGCGATCATCTCAGTATCTCCCTCCCCCACTCTCCTTCTCTCTCTAATAGTTTAAAAGAAAGAATATACAACAATACATGTAATAATTCTTGTAATAACAACAGTTGTATGCTCTAGTCAAACATATTTAGCCTTGTTACATATGCGACATTCCGATGTGTATTACAATAGCAACTATTCTGCGCGATTTCGTTGTCTGTGCATCAGCTACTTTAACACTATGTTGCATTAACACAGCTTCGCTACATCATGCTGTTGTCCTGCACACATTTCTCTCTCTATAGTATTATTTTTAAATGCTTTGTTGTTGTGTGATGTGTGATGCAGCTTTTTTGTTGCGTTTTACAGCGTTTGTGGCGAGGTACGAACTCCCTGGAAGAAGCAATTACGTTCAACGTTAGTTAATATATCTCTATCAGATATTTTTGCTTTAAATCCTTCACTAGATTTCCTTCGTCTGAATTCAATACGGAAGACATTCATACAAGTCATATGTATAAAAATATGAGAAAGAAACAAACCCAAAGGCAGCTGTAAGTAAATGGTTATTTGCTGATAGGCAGTAAAAATGTCAATAATAATTTAGTTGCACGGATAAAAATCTTAATATCTTAATTCTAGCGGTTATTCAACCCCCCCCCCCCCCCCCACACACACAGACACACACACATATATATATATATATATATGTAACTGGAATAGCATATGAATAATGGTGAACTCATTCGTTTTGTAGGCATGAAGCCTATAGCCTATATATAGAATTATGAAAATAAAGCAATGATGATGATGATGATGTTAATAATACTGATAATAAACATATCACCAAAAGTAAGTGTAAAACTAATAACAATAATATGTAATAATAATAATAATAGTAATAATAATAGTAATAATAATAATAATATATAATAATAATAATAATAATAATAATAATAATAATAATAGTAATAATAATGATATATATATATATATCTACGTATATATATATACATATATATATGTATATATATGTATATATATATATAAAGATAGAAAGACATGATAAAAGGAATTGATTTTAGTATTATGTGGAATATTTGCAGAGCGTCCATAATATTGTTTTGAACGAACATAAAAGATCAGAATACTTCTTTCATTTATTTTCAACATTTAGTTGATAGTAAAGTTAACATTCTTTAGTTTTTATATTATAGATATCAGATAGTAAACTAAAGCATTGAAGCATTGCAACATAAAATAAATTAAATATAAAGGCTGTAAAACGTTTTTCCTTATAGATGGAATAAGAATTGGTTTCATCCAAAGATCGAAAAGAGATATTAAAAATATATATAACTTAACAAAACAGCAAAAAATTAATGCAAGCATCGAAACAAAACAAGAAAAGATTCGTATTTATTTTTGTTTGTAACTGTTTATCGAAGCGATCATTCTGACAATACATTCATGTTCGGTTTCTTTCACCTTTTATGATAGAATCATTCGCCACTATTGTTTTTGTTTTTAAATGATAATTTTGTCAGCCATTTTGTTTTTCAAATAACAATGCTTATGAAGTATTATTTACTTGTTTATTTCATCAATTTTCACCGAGGTGAATTAGTGTGGCCTGTCTGTTTAGACCAATCGTTGATTCATCCAATGTTCTTATATTCTTTTTTATTGCACTATGACTTGATAAGCCATGATATTATTAAAATATTGATCAGATTTAAAACGCACATATCTGGTTGAGAGGAATGATGTAGACGAGACTAACATTTACAATAGGAACAACAACAACGACAGAAAAACAAAACAACAAACGATAGTAACAATACGGCACGGCAGCAGCAAGGAAAGAATTTTATTAGCATTCTGTATTGATCATTTCGTACTTGAAACCTTTGTCAAATTAACTCAGTATCTTAGAAAGAGCAAGCAGAAGAATTAATCT
The DNA here is from genome assembly GCA_964016885.1 of Eledone cirrhosa. Taxonomy (NCBI): domain Eukaryota; kingdom Metazoa; phylum Mollusca; class Cephalopoda; order Octopoda; family Eledonidae; genus Eledone; species Eledone cirrhosa. The sequence goes on from OZ024746.1 coordinate 8,439,859, forward strand.
CTCTCTCTCTCTCTCTCTCTCTCTCTCTCTCTCTCTCTCTCTCTCCATACACACACATATATATGCACACACACACACATATGTACACACATACACACATACACACATAGATGCACACAGACACATGTTTATGTTTTCTGTTTTGCGTTATAGATATATATATATATATATATATATATATATATATATATATATATATATATATATATATATATATATATATATATATATAAATATATATGCCTTTCTGTTTTGAGTCACGTAGCACTAGATTTGACCCGAATATCTTACAATAGATGAATAAATAGCAAGTCAGACTCGATAGTGTTTAACTTCAGAGCAACGAAGCATGGAACTAGAAATACTCGCCTCTTTAATTTAAAAAATAAGGATTTTTTAAACCTTAACACAAAGTATAAACTGAAAGTAGATGTCAATTTAATCTACCTAAATACTATTCTTCACTGTTGTTGGACCTACATTATTCCCGACGATAAAGTCTACTATCCAAGTAGGCAACCGTGGGATTTGAACATAAAGTAAAAATAAATACTATGAAACATCTCATCCGAGGCTTTAAGAATCCCCTAATTCTCCGCTGTAGGCTGGTAGTTTATTCTATCGATGAAATGCAAAGTAGACTTCAGTGCAATTTGAACTCAGAGTGTAGTGAGTCAGAACAAATTCTTAGACTCAGCAAACCGGTGCTTATCCCCGGTTTCCTTGGTGTTAAGGGATTAAGAGTACAATAATCTCTGGATAGGACGCCTGTCTATCGCAAGATTAACTCCCCAGCTACTGCTGGTACTCACTCTCAGCTGAGTCTACGGGAGCAATGTGAAATAACGTGTTTTACTCAAGAAATCAACACAGCAGCCTGTCCAGGAATAGAACCGATGACATTACGATCATTCGACAAACATCCTAACCATTAGGCCATGCAGCTTCATAATCAGAACATTAGAACAAATACCGCAAGTAACATTTTTTTTTACACTCTAACGAGTTTGTTAATTCACCGTTATGTCAGAAATTGATATATTATCAATGAAATATGCAAACGTAAGTTAAAATTAGTTAAAACTTTAATTAAAATAATAAACAGTATTATATCACATGTATGTTAGCCGAAAGCCGAGGGTTATTAAATATATCTCATGCAATGTCTATCTAATGAACATCTTTAACCTCAAGCAATAATATACAACCAAGAAAAGGGAAAGGAAATAAGATTTTCCTAACAATAGACAAATAAAATGAACTCTATTTTACAGCAGCCTAAACAATTATCAATTTTCTTTTAAACAAACTTGATAATTGACATAAATATACATGCCTACATAATACATACATACATACATACATACACGTACATATTTACCCACCCACACGCATTCACACACATATATATATATATACGCACGTACATACATATATTCATACATGCATACATACATACATATATAATACATACATGCGTACATGCATACGTTCATAATGACACACACACACACACACACACACACACACACACACACACACACACACACACACACACACACACACACACACACACACACACACATATATATATATATATATACATGCATAAATAAATACATACATAATACATACAAAAATAATACATACATACATACATACATACATACAGGCAATTTTCCTTCCAGTCAGGAAAAAAACCAAACAATATTATATGCTAAGAAAATGGCCGCATGTTAGTGAAACATTACCCAGAATATATTCAGGTCTATTAAATATTCTACTTCGGCTAAGTTCCTCAATATTGACTTACTATCACGGAAACAATTTTTTGAAATGTATTTAATTTAAACAGGAGCGGCGTAATTTATTGTTCAATTCTAATTAAATATTAGCGAAAAACTCCAATTTAGTGACGTTCCAGTATTTAATTTATCACGCCAAATCTGTTTGTATTCATGTCAACGATAATTATTGCAATTTTTAATTTACAACAAAATTACTCAGATTGTTCCTTTTGTACAATTTTGCTTTCTACAAAATAATCCGGTCTTTCATAGTAAAAACAAAATAGTTTTTAATCTTAGTTTTAATTCACACTCGAATTACAAAACTGTCCTCGCACAGAAACCCTAGGATGACAATTAGTTTTCGTTATTATCTTCATGTATAACAGAATCTCTATAACATTATTAAACAGTAATAAATAGATAGTAATTTAAGCTTGAACACGTCTTGTAGATTATAAAGCAAAACAATAAAATAGTTGTTAACAAAAATATATAACTTGTTTATATAAACATTAAGAATTAAATAAACAACAATTAAGAGGGTTATTATCAAACATCCGTAGAAATGATCAAATTTTAGTTACGAGAAAATTCTACTTAAAAGAATTCTCATTTATCGCGATCCAATTTTTCTCTGCTTCATTTCAGTGTGTTCAATAATATATCAAGCTTTCTGGCAAACTTGCTTTCCATATTGTTGTTAAACTTGCATTAAATGGAACAGAGAAGAACGATTCTCAGAATGTTTAGCCAATCTGTAGTAGTAGCGCTTCTGTTCTTTTTAAACGTATTGAAATAAATTTGGTTTCCCAATTCTTGCTATAACAACTATCTTACTACAACTTGGTTACCAGTTAATCTTTTTGTAAAGTCTTTTAAACTATTGGCCCAAGGTGTACCCACCAAATACTTTTTCTTTGTGCGATATTATCATTCTTCTTCAAGTAAAAGAAAATAGACAATTTTATAGGATTAAACCCAAATATGTTTAAGAACAGAAAATAGGACGCTATGAGGCTTATTTATTATGAAGGATATTGGCAATAGCACATTTTAAATCAAAATATTGTTCACACGTCGAATAAGGTCGCTTAATCGTTTGGTTAAATCTCTCGTTCATTTTCCAGTATGAAGAAGTAGAACGATTTATATTGAATATTTAGGTTCTTTGTGATTTCCAGAGAACAACAAATGAAATGCATAGATGAAGGTCAACGAATAAGCCACCATGTGGCTACTGTAGTACACAAAATAACAGTCAAATTGATGAAAGGAAGAAAGAAGAGTCATTCACAGAAACAATAGAAATAAATAAATAAATAATATTGAAGAATGATTAAAGACACAAACATTTAGTAAAGGTCAGATTATTAATCAAAGTAAAAAGTTTTAGGGACAATGTCCCCACATATAGACTATTGCGTAGCTCGTAGCTTCCGTAAATCTTTATAAAACTATGTTTCTACTTAAGACTAGCCGCAACCTGGTGCAGTCTGCGACTAACCCAGGTTCTGCTGCACGTCGGGCTGAGGAGGCCAAACTCTTCAAATACCGGTCGCTCTCCGACAGGTTTGAGGTTGTTCCCTTGGCAGTGGAGACTTCTGGTGTCCTCGGCCCTAGGGCTACCTCCCTACTCACCACCATAGGCGTTGAGCTGGCCAGCCGCAGGTGTGAGCTTCACGAGCTGGAATGGCTTTTCCAGCGCGTCTCCCTTGCCGTCCTCCGGGGAAACGCCGCCTCCATTCTGTCCACCGGGGAAGCCACCAATATGGTTGACTCACTTGTCATTTTATCAGTCATGTTTTTAGACTGTAGTATAGACAGTTTATCAGGAGGATCAATGCTAGTGTTACCGTATATATTTGTGTTGTTGTTGTTGATAGCAATTGTCTCTAGATCCCCCCCCCCTCGCCAATTCTTAAGACTAGCTATGGAAACATTTCAACATTTTTGTGTTAATCTAAAATGATTGGGAGAGAGAAAAAAGACAATGTCAATGGCGCAGCAAGAGGAAGGCGAGGAAAGAATAAAGATAGGCGCAGGTGTGAAGTGGCACAAAGTATGGATGCCCAAAATGTCTATATACTCGGGCGTGAGAACCTTTGCTACGTCTTTGGCTAAGATAGTAGATAGTTCAATATTGTATATAATATATTTTGTGGAATGTGTTTGTATAGTTTCATCCGTCTGTCTGTATCTCATATGTAAAGGCCTTTAGATATTTATGAGTTATTATACTTAATCTACGTAGTAGAGGGTGGTGGAGTGGCAGTATCGGTAGACAGTCGGACGCCATGCTTTGCAGCAAAGAGTTACGGCCCTTTATGGTCTGAGTTCAAATCCCGTCGAGGTTAACTTTGCCTTTCATCCTTACGGGGTCGATAAAATAAAGTACCAGTAATACACTGAGATAATTGGTGGCCTTGTGCCATAAGTAGAGACAATTATAGCTAATCTACAGAGTAAAGGGATCTCTTACACACACACATATATACACTCACATACACATACACTCACATACACACCCACTCACACACACACACATACACATACATACACTCACCTATACAAGAAGACACACGCTCACACACACGCACTGTAATTCGCCATCTCTCTCTCTCTCTCTCTCTCTCGCTCTCTCTCTCTCTATATATATATATATATATACACACACACACACACACACACACATATATATATATATACACACACAGGTACATAACTCTCAAATGTAGGTATCTGTTCCTACAACATATTTTCTGTTCACTGCACACCACTAACAATATATTTGCTCCTTTATTTTTTACTGCAACTGTTCAAGCTTTGCACATATAATACGCTACAGCTTATTCGACACAGAATGCTCATCTTTGCAATAAAATAGTTATATTCCTATTCCGTACACGTCTGCCGCTAATGCACTTCAATGCTAGTTGCTCTATTATATTAATATGTTCGTTTATATTATTCTCAAATTCCATTTATCATTATATTCTGTTTTATATTTCTCTTACATTGTTTATGCTCATTTTTTTTTTTTTACATATTCAAGCCAATTGATTTGATGACGATGATGATATTGTTGATGACGATGATGATGATATTGATATATATGTAATGTAATGTATATAACACGCACACGTATATATAATGTATATATATAATGTATATATATATATATTTATATATATATATATATATATATATATATATATATATATATATATATATATATATATATATATATATATATATATATATATATATATATATATATATATAATAGTAATAATAATAAATGTGAAGACTAATATATATATATATATATATATATATATATATATATATATATATGTATATATATATATTATTTAGAATGTATATATATACATATATACATATGTGTGTGTGTTTATACATAATTTGTTTAATTTTTTATTTATTTATTATTTTGTTTATTTTAATTGTTTACTTTCGTAAATATTCTTAAACATTCATTGCCACCAGTTGTATCATATACGTACATATATGCGTATATACATACTTGCATATATGCATACATACCTATATACATGCATACATACATATATACATACTAGGCATAGAGGCATGCACATTTGCAGAAATACAGTGCACACATAACTCACAGACCCCCCCATATATATATATATATATATATATATATATATATATATATTCATATAAAAATACATATATATATGTATATATATATATATATATGTATATATATATGTATATAGAATAAGAAAATGCGAAGTAGTAACAGATGTTAAAGTCCTTTATTGATAAGGCTGTGATACATATTTTAATGACGACAGTG
>OZ024746.1:8450489-8460489 GCA_964016885.1 Eledone cirrhosa
AACTGTTCGAATCTAGCTGTCGAAACGGCCGGAGCTTAGCCGTCGGCGCCTTCACTCTTTTCCTATATATATATATATATAGAAAAAAAACGTTTTCCCACACGCCACCTACATCCACAACACGCATAAACACCACACACACGTGCATACCACCACATATTTACACACTCAGCCTCCGGAATCCTCTCCCCCCAACCGCTGACCCCTCCCCATCCACACACGCACACACACACACCGACCTACACCCCACCCCACACACACCGAACTACACCCCACCCCACACACACCTCTTCCTGAACATGCAACCCCGTTCTTCCCCCAACTCTTACTTTCACATACACACACGCACACACACACCTACACTTACACACACACACCACCTTCAGCCCTCCCCGCTCGAACACCCCGCCTCCCTCTCCCCACTCCACCCGCTACCACCCCTACACGCCCCACACCCTTCCACCACCTGTTTTACTTCATGTTTATTTTTATTTTTATTATGCTTTTATATTTAATTTCATTTGTACCGTTTCCTCTCACCCCCTTTTTTCTATATGTCTCTCCACCACTCCCCTACACACCCTTGGAACTCTCTTCCCACACACTTTTTACCTGAAGAAGGGCTTATGCCCGAAACGTCGTTCCCCACCACCACCCCACTCTCAAGAGCGTGAAACTAATAAACCTTTGCTCGTACTGCCTCTCTGTTTTGTTCCCGTTCATATATATATATATATATATATATATATATATATATATATATATATATATATATATATATATATATATATATATATACATACATATATATGTGTGTGTGTTTATATGTATATATCTATGTATGTATGTATATATGTATGTATTGATTTCTGTGTACGCTAATAAGTTGTATTTATTTATGACTATTAATATAGTCATCTAACATCTAAAGGCAAAGTCTTAATTCGAATAAAGAGTTTTCAAATTATCAGTTAATAAGTTTACACTTTACGTCTCCACCAATAACTGCCTTAAAGACAAACGGAAGACATTTTGTAGTTTTGTAGTTCTTCTCGATTGCCATCATCAATTTATTGTTTACTTACATCCCATTGAGACCAAAATATCGCCTAATACCGCCAAACTCTCTAAAACAAACAAAAAAATGAATAAGAACCCCCCACCAAAAAAAAAAAAAAAAGAAAACGACGAAGCTTCGTTTCATTTATGTGTCGTCTCTAAGCTGTCGTTAAAGGAGATCGAACAAAACATTATCGAGTTGAATTCTGAAGAGATGAGAATTTAATCAGACTAGAAATTCAGGAAATTAATATGTAACATCTTTTAACCATTCACCTCTCAAGTCTTCACAAACTTTCTCTGATTAAAAAGACAAAGAAGAGACAAAAACTGGAGTATAAGACGCATAAAAACATATGTCTTCTTTTAGGCGTTGAAGTAGATTTCAAGAAGGATATATTTTACCACCACCTCTATAGACTTTAATTTTGTCAGGCCAAATAAAGATAATAAAGATACTCTTTCGTTGCCGCTCGACTTGCTAGAAATAGCAATCAACAATTTCAATTCAATCATCTTTACCATTTAAAAAAGAAAGAAAAAGGAAGGACTTGTTGAATCTAAAACTACAAGTTACATCACCCAGTCTCTGAGAAATGAAAACGTAATGTTTACGGTTCTCCAATACTTCGCACGAACGACTGTATATCTCTGTTATTATTTATGGCTCTCCAATACTTCACACGAACGACTGTATATCCTTTTATCAACGTGTAGCATTAGTTAACATTAGAAACTCGATACATTCACAAATTTCTATTTAGAAAAGAAATTTCAGGGAAATTGAGATTTTTTTCTGGTGAAAAAAAAAAAAATCGGTCAATGTATTAAGTTTCCTATATTAGATTCTGAAAATTGATATTCTCATACTGAAGCCAACAGAGCTAATAGATGAACATGTTCGATTTTGTGAAGTCAAGCAACCAACTCTATATGTCACACTTATAAATAGCATAATGTAAATATTATAGCCCTGCACCTAGCTCTATATGGCCAGATAATGATTACATATTTACAATTGAGTAAAGTGAAAAGTAAATTTTGAGTATTCTTAGCATCACAATCAAACCTCATTGACTTGTTTATTTGGTCCTAAGCAGTGTTTGCCTCACACTTTATATATTGAACATCGAACTAACGAGAGTTAGGAAGTAAATTATTGGAGAGACAGTGAACCACCAAACTGCATTGGTTTGGTTCTGTAACACTTGATCATATAGTCGTAATTCCAGGGGTAAGGGTCATGCATGGAGACACCTTCCGTAAGAGAAGTATAGGAAATCCATAAAGCCCATAAAAGATGTGCTTTAGAATCAAGAATTGGACTGGGAGTAAGATGGTAGAAAACAACATTGACTTATGACCAGGAAAAACAGACAGGAGATTGTCTTTATCTCTGCACATATGGACACTGTAAGACATGGATTTTGATTACTGTATTTCCGGGCATATAAAGTGCACGAGTGTATAAGGGTGCACCCAACTTTTAATTACTAGTTATTCTAAAGACCTATACATTTAGGCCTACCACAATACTAAAACTAACTTGTCAGTAACCTAAGCTTATCCAAAATCCGATCTTCATTATATAAGGCGCAGTGTGATTAAAAAAATCGCATGTTATATGCCGGTAATTGAAGTAGCACATGCCATCAACATGTGATAGAGTATATTATAATATTTAGCAGAAGATTGGCTAACGTAGAGTAAATACATAATAATATATATACACACACATTAAACCTAAAGTGGTTTATCATATCATCAAACACTATAGATCATAATTTCTATGGAAACCTATAAGACACGGAGAGGGTGAAACTGGTATGCAGGGGTGACAGCTCGTCTTCCACAAAAACACCTTGCCCGGGCTTATAGCGCGGAAGGGAACTTTCTAGGTGATGAGAGAATGGGATACCTCATCTGTGTTTCCACGTTTGTTTAATCAAAAATAGGTCGTACAAGATTATACTAGGAGGGTCGAGGAAGACAGAATTCCTTTGAAAGATTGTCTGTCTAGAAGATGCCCTATGGTTGAGTGAGAATTTTGAATGTGATCAAATAATATCTGATATAAAGGCGGCCTCTTTCAACCTCTTTTAATACCAACACCCAAAATAATATGGCTTCTGAAAGTAACTAACGTAAGTTTACATCATCTTTATATTATTATAATATTTATATCATAAATATTATATATAGTGAAAGAAACAAAAATAAATTCAACAAAACATGTTTTAGCGATTGACACTTTAAGATGTTTGGTTTATTCTTCAAGGCGAAGTGCACAATAACACACATCATACACACACACATACACACACGCACATCGCACACATACACACATACACACATCACACGCACGCACGCACATACACACTATCAATGAATCTGTCTATCTAACGATACACAATTTTTATGTAAAACCCCCGCCGTCACGTCTTGTAATGTCCCAATTCTTGTACGTCCTTGTGGCAAATAAAGAAAGATATCTATCTATCTATCTATCTATCTATCTATCTATCTATCTATTTATCTATCTATCTATCTATCTATCTATCTATCTATCTATCTATCTATCTATCTATCTATTTATTTGTTTATATCTCTCTCTTTTATACACACACATACACACACGCACACACACATACACACACACACACATGGTCACCTAACTATCTTTTAATATGTGTAGCAATAGTAAAGTACCAGCCATCATGATATGTTACCAAACATTATCACGTTGAGTGACGGATGATGTTTGGTTTAAGTCTATATTTATATTTCTTATATTTACTTAAAGATCTCATAGTTCACTCGAACAATTGTCATTTCAATATAAAAATGGAAATATGGAAAAAGAACACTATGACAAAGTTTAAGGAAAATATATTTATTGAATATTTTAGCTTTACTGTGAACAGAAATATTTGAAATGGGAAGTGAATTGTAAACAGCACCAAAACAGTTATGACATGTTCAGAAACGTACAGTCTAAAGCAAAGCTGTTTTAGCTGTGAAGTATAAATAATTCAACTGAAACTATTGACAGTCGATAAGTTCATGGCAATTGTTAATCTGTCACTCCAGACACCTAATAAGTATTTTTTCTCTCTAATACGTACATTTCCAATGTTTCTATTGAAAGCCATGGTAGAAACTGGGGTGGCTTTTAACAGACAAAGTTTTCATATTCATCTTCTCTCACTTATGAGGAAAATGAAGTGAGCGGATGGTACAACGTCATATAAAATAATTGCGAGTCAACTAGTAACACTATAGCTGTCATTCGACTTGCTAGAAATAGCAGCCAAATATTCCTGGATCTATACCCTGCTGTCTTCAAAAGAGGAAACGTTGAATAATGTAATCTTGGCGACACTATTACCGAAAGAAAGATACGAGCTAAACATGGCTTCAATGACTCAGACCAGATTGCTATACAATCGGGGCAACAACAATACACAAACATGTATTAGACAACTAAAGTGACCCCATTGGATCTCATGATCTACTAAAAACAGCAACAAAATCTCCAAGCTGAACCAACTGTAAATTCAGCTCTTGTCACCCTATAGCAGATATCACCGCTTTCCTGATGTTAACTTAAATAGAAGATTAACTTAGAATGAGATAACGACCAGAATCACTCGCAATTTCCAAAATTTCAATTAATTGATGTTATTGGAGTTATCTCAGATGCTAGCTTTTCTTACTGATTTTAAACACATCTAGAGAGGGATCTTCTCAGTTAATTCCTTGCATAATTCCAGTTTATCAAAGTTTTGAAGCTCACTGATGTCTTTCCTCTAAGTCATATTGTTAAATGGGATAACATTGAAATGCGGGATTCTGAAGGATTTGGAAGAGTGTTAAAGATGTATGTAATATTGTACACCAAATAATCCTTCTACTAGTCTTATCACTACCTAATTGTCTCCCGGCGGCATTCCTGCTTCTCTATCTATCTATCTATCTATCTATCTATCTATCTATCTATCTATCTATCTATCTATCTGTATTTGTCCCCTTCTTTTGTGCCCCTGTGGCTAATAAAGAAACATATCTATCTGTCTATTTATCTATCTGTCTATCTCTCATCATCACCGCCACCATCATCATCATCGTTATCGTTATCGTCATCGTCTTCTTCTTCTTCTTCTTCTTCTTCTTCTTCTTCTTCTTCTTCTTCTTCTTCTTCTTCTTCTTCTTCTTCTTCTTCTTCTTCTTCTTCTTCTTCTTCTTCTTCTTCTTCTTCTTCTTCTTCTTCTTCTTCTTCTTCTTCAGTCTATCTATAGATTGACTGTTGACTGCACTCACACTCACACTCACACTCACACAGTCCTTCTCCACCCTCACCATCATCTTAGTCACTCATCTCTAGTAATGTTTCAGCCTTAACTCACCAGCTTCTCTCTAACATTCCTTACCCTCTCACACATACTCTCTCTCTCTCTCTCTCTCTCTCTCTCTCTCTCTCTCTCTCTCTCTCTCTCTCTCTCTCTCTCTCTCTCTCTCCCTCTCTCTCTCTCTCTCTGCCTGTCTCTCTGTCTTTCTACGTCTGTGACTCACTCACCGTCGGAGATTCTTGTCTAGTGAAGGTAAGGGGGTGTAACAAGATACCTCTTCACAGGTGTTCTAGTTGAGTTGCAAAGTAAAGTTTGGAAGTTGTGTGTTTCCTTTTCCAACAAACACACCCTTAACGATTATAGTCTGTTAGACTATGGGTGTGCTTGTTATGTGTTCATGTGTGTATGTGTGTGTGTGTGTGTGTGTGTGTGTGTGTGTGTGTGTGTGAGAGAGAGAGAGAGAGAACGAGATTGAGAGATATAATGCGTATGTATGTGAATATAGTTACTTATATGTCTGTATGTATGTATATGCATACATATATATATATACATATATATATATATATATATATATATATATATATATATATATATATATATATATATATATATATATGTATATGACTCTAGGATCCAACCATTGCGCAAATCTATCTATCTATTTAAACACAGACACATACATACACACACACATATATATATATGTGCGCGTGTGCGTGTGTGTGTGTGAGAGAGGGAGAGATAGAGAGAGTGTGTGTGAGTGTGTAAACCATATTACCAAGTAAGAAGACAGACAAAACAGATCCTCCCACCAAAGTATTCTTCATTTTTCCAAACTTCCAAACTATTCCAAGTTCCGCCGCACATGCTGCACTACCTGTGATGTTGAATATCATTACTGAGTTATGTTAATTAAAATAACACCTCATTAGAACAGCAACAACTACACCACCACTTCTACCACCACCACCACCACCACCACCACCACCACCACCACCACCACCAACAACAACAACAACAACAACAGCAACAGCAACACAAACAACAACAACAAACTCCTCTCTTGCCCTCCACCACCACTCCCAACACTCCAAGAAAAACAAAGAGAAAATATTTTTTTCGTTTGTTTTTCGTTTTTAAATATGTTTTTCTTTTCCATTTCCTAAACAAGTAAATAATAATTTATTTACTCTCGGGTCTCGAATAATCGCCCCTCGCCCTCACACTTACCAATTTTTCAGATTTTTCCACCCCCAATTTTATCCCCAGCCCCGCTCATTAAATCTTGATAATCTATCTCAGGCGAAGTTTTATTTTAAGTGGTAGCATTCCCGTGACAATTCATTTTCTTTGGACATTAAAAAAAGATTATATATGACAAAAAGGCGGTGGTTTGGCAGTATCTGTAGAGCGTCAGACACCATGCTTTGCAGCATAGAGTTACGGCCCTTTGCGTTCTGAGTTCAAATCCACCGAGGTTAACTTTGCCTTTCATCCTTACGAAGTCGATAAAATAAAGTACCAGTGATGCACTGGGGTAATCGCTGGCCTTGTGTCAAAAGTAGAAACTCAAGGGCGGTGGATTGGCAGTATCGGTAGAGGGTCGGGCGCCATGTTTTGCAGCATGGAGTTACGGCCCCTTACAGTCTGAGTTCAAATGAAAGAAAAAAAAGTTTTTTTCTGCTACAGCCAACCATGCTTATACAACACACGTAAAAGATGTTTAGATCGAGTAATGACTGTGTTTGAAGCCTTTAAGTGAAGAAAGGACTAGGGGTCTCTATTTCCCGGTAGGCTTACTATGCTCAGAAACACACGCACACACACACACACACACACACACACACACACACACACAGACACACACACACATATCCGTTGATAACACCGAATGACAGAATCCCGAATGTTATAACGGCGAATTGTAAAATATAAAAAAAACTTGACGATCTAGGAAAAACAATAAAGAAAAATGTTTTTAAAAGACATTTATTTATAGTCTGACTGATAAAATGTCAAGTCAGTGAATCATATTGATGACCTCCCCACAGCCCCGGCGGACAGAATGGAGAAGGCTTTCCCCGGAGGACGGCAAGGGAGACGCGCTGGAAAAGCCATTCCAGCTCGCGAGGCTCACACTTGCGGCTGGCCAGCTCAGCGCCTATGGTAGTGAGTAGGGAGGTAGCCTTAGGGCCGAGGACACCAGAAGTCTCCACTGCCAGGGGTACGACCGCAAACCTGTCGGATAGCGACCGGTATTTGAGGAGTTTGGCCCCCTCAGCCCGACGCGCAGCAGAACCTGGGTTAGTCGCAGACTGCCCCAGGTTGCGGCTGCAGAAAGTGTCGGTGCAAGTGGCATTCCAGACGAAGGGTTTGCCACCGCGGAGCGGGAAGATGGTCATGCCATCTGGCCTTTTGCCATCCCCTCGGTCCAGTCCCACCGGCTTAAGCTGGGAAGGGAAGCCTGCAGCGTCCAAGCCATGCTTTATGACCTCGTTGAGGGCAGCATGGCGTGGAAGACGGCCGGCACTGTGGCGACAGGAAAGCGGATGGAGGCCGAAAGAGTCCACTTGTAAATGTAGGATTTCTTTCATATTCGTATTATTTATTTTAAAAATCTAAAAATCTGCGGCAAAAGCATATTTAATGTGTAACTGAAAAAGATGTAAATAAATGTCGATAAAGTATATAGAAGGTGTTCCGTTAGAAAAGGTACACGGAATCATATCCTCTGATGAGAACACAACAATTACTGAAATGCATAAAGATATGTTAGGATATATTATTCCGTGTAGCTGAATCTGTTTACAGTACACTCTTTTCACAGCTAAGCTTCTAATTGAAAAAAAAAGGTTGTTCATATATGTACATTAAGTTTATCTTAAAACCTTCAAATATACATTCTGTTCTAGGACATACACACACACACACACATACTCACACGCACAGACACAGACACACACAAACGCACCACCCCCCACACACAGACACCTCCTCCACACCTTCAAAGTAAAGTTAACATGTGTCACTACTCTACTTAACATGTGGTAACACAAATAAGAAATCTAATTCCTGTTAACGATTCTCATGTTTTGGTCTACCAAAAGTTCTTTGGAAACATCTGTTGCTTAGTAATTGTAAATTAATTAGAAAACCTCATCAGCCATGTTATTCTAATGCATTTTGTAAATCCCATACTGTCTATAATTAACTCAACTCTATATGGTATGGATACCATTACTCGAATTCCATTAAATCTTCGAATTATCCTTCCTTCTCATCCCCGAGGGTCGGGGGTCATGGACTTATGGACCAGCATTTTCCATCTTTTTTCTGTCTCTTGCCTTGTAAAGTTCATGACTCACAACCATACAGAGCTACCAGTGGACTTTGTAAGAGCTCTATCCTCCAAAGGCTGCCGAGTGTACTCAGGACTGTTCTTGCAGTTGCTAGTCTCGCCCTTATTTCCCAACTTACCTCTGTCGTCTGCTCAAGTATTGAACCAAGGTATTTCTCGACTTGTTCCAGCCTGGCACCATGGCATCGTATGTTAGTTTCTTCCTTCTGTCTAGTTGCTGCCATTACTTTTGTCTTTTTTGATGTTGATCTCCAGACTATATTCCTTTGAACTTCTGTAAACTTTGTAAAATTCTGTAAAATCCAAGACAATCGTATCAAAGATTGGGCCAACGTGGCCATACAGTCGCAAGTTTTGTTAGAAATCAAGCCCTACGAGATTGGATGTATTGCAAAACTGTAGTCTTGTATATACCGAAATACAATGTAGTGACGACTGGGGTTAAACAACAATAACAACAAAAACCCATATTATAAACCCATATTATATTTGAATTGTTTGTGAGCTCAGTGACAAATATTAATAAAAACGATAAGCCCATCGGGTCGGAATTTTAATGTTAAATCAGAGAGCCAGGACGTAATCATTCAATTTGCTAAAAATATTAACCCAAATCTTCCTCAAATCCCGTACCTACTTTCATAAAAGAAGGACACATGAGAAAATGTAGTTATAACACCGCTAAATAAATGGCGGTATGTTCACGGCTTCAATGTCTTTGTTCAAAGTTGACATAGGGCTAAACGACAACTACAAGAACAACATCATTATTAAATGTTTAAGACAATAGGGTGTGAAATGATGGAAAATTAGCTGTTATTTCTAGGATATCCAACGATCACATAGAAGATCACCTGTTAGTGCTTCAGGACATAATGTATAATGAATAAACATTGTTATCTCTGATCGAGACGAAGTGATTTCTATTTGAATTCATATAAAAAAACTCATCGGTAGAACAGCTGTTAAAACAGTCAAATGCTATCAATGACACGATGTGCCTCAGAAGACAGAGACCAGTGACCAGTGGGCGGCAGAGAGACAATCCACTTCGTGAATTGTTTCTCTGCTGACCAATAGCCATGATGTGGATTGCTTCTCTGCTGACTACTGGCCACCAGGTGGATTGCTTCTCTGCTGACCACTGGCCACGAGGTGGATTGCTTCTCTGCTGACCACTGGCCACGAGGTGGATTGCTTCTCTGCTGACCA
The DNA here is from genome assembly GCA_964016885.1 of Eledone cirrhosa. NCBI lineage: Eukaryota > Metazoa > Mollusca > Cephalopoda > Octopoda > Eledonidae > Eledone > Eledone cirrhosa. The sequence continues at coordinate 8,460,471 of OZ024746.1, forward strand.
CTGGCCACCAGGTGGATTG
>OZ024746.1:8467989-8470489 GCA_964016885.1 Eledone cirrhosa
AATTGATTTACAAATTATTTAGACTTTTTAAAAAATGAAGTTTGAAGAGAGAAGGTGGGTCACATATAGTCACACATACATACATATACACACACATAGTCCACCTATACACATACATGTACACATAGACATACATACAAACAGATGGAAATGTTCAAAACAAACATTATATGTATATATAAATGGACCCCCTACACAGACAGACATCTACACATACACATATTATATATATATATATATATATATAGAGAGAGAGAGGATATATATATAAATATATATATATATATTTATATATGTATATACATACATTTACACACACACACATATATTGATATATATATATATATGTATATATATATATAATATGTATACCCATTTATATATATAATTCTTGAAATAACTAAGTCATCAACATTTTCATGTTATATATATATAAAGAGTTATAAAGTTTGAGAAAGACATTTCAGTTATATTTACATATACATAGCACACATTTCAGGTAGAACTGGATAAATAAAATAAAAAAATAAAATAAAATAACAAAAATATACAAGGAAACAAACACAAAACACCATCAACAAGAACAAAAAAAAATTACTGATGAAATGCCTTTTCCTTTTCTTCAGAGAAAATCTATTCGGATTCTTCGTTCTATAACGATCCGAACGCAGTGTACCCCACTATAGAGGAGCAAATCAACTTATGTAAGAAGATCTCGCACTCACTGACGGCTGCAGCCAATAAAAAAGCGCGGGGGGCTACCATGTTTGCTAAACGTCAGAAGCGTTCTTTCAAGTGGATACATGACGGTGTGTCTACGGCGAGTGACGGAAACATCGCAGACTTATCCGAGCTTAGCAGTGAGCTGAGCCTGTTCGACGGTGGAACGAAACCGCTTTTCCAATTCCGCATACCCAGAGTTGCACAACAGGTAAACACAAAAACAACAACAACAATAGATTAAAAAAAAAAAAAAGAATTGAATTGAAAAAGAAAATAATGAAAAATGAAAAAAAAAAAAAATTATTAATTTAATTCTTAAGAACTATTTGCCTGCGGCTATATGTGTATATATATATATATATATATATATATATATATATATATATATATATATACGCTTATATATGTATATGTGTGTGTATATGTATATAATTGTTGGTTTACTAACAATGGTTTAATGCAGAAAATTAACTGTTTTGGTGCAACTAAAATTGCATGGTGTGTTATTTGCTTTGGCTAGTAAGTTATTGTTGTTCCGTTGACTCCCTCACCTTAAAAACCAAAACAAACCAAGAAAAAAAACGTAATCTCACGAAAAAGTTAAGATAATTTATATACGTAAAAAAAATAGAAAAAAATTTTTAAATCCATTTAAAAATATTAAACAGAGAAAAAATAGCATGAAGAAAATATAAAAGAAATGACAAAAAGTAACGAACTGTAATTATAAAGGAATCAAAGATAAATCGAGCAGACGTCATATAAAAACATAGCAGACGACAAATCAAAACTAAGCAGACGATAGAGAAAACACAGAGGACTTGTTAACGTTTGTAAAAGTTATTTGTAAGTCAGTCGCTTGTTATGCAACAGCTACCGAAGGGGGCGAACCTCTAATAAATGACTGGATGTTAATGTTTGTGTTGGAAGAGGGAGTATAAATAGTAAATAAGACCTGCATCTGCTTTACCTTTCCATTTCTTTCTCTCCCTACTTTATTACACTTCTTCAACGAACTTTACCTGTGTACTAACGTTTTATTTTCTTTCTCACTTGGAGTAGTATTGAGATAGCTTCTAACCCAGATACACAGAACATAAACGTAAAGTTTAGCATAAAGATATTCTTAGACTACACCGAGTATAAGGTATGATATAGATACGTCGAAATATTTTGCGCGTTAGTTGTTTATCTCTATAAAATCACAGCTATGTATATTCTACACACATACATACATAGCGTGCTCACACACATACACACGTATATACAGAAACAGACACATACACTTTATATGTATCGATATGTGGATATATTGAATGTTAGTATATATGATCATTTGATTACATATATGTATATATACACACACACATACACACACATACGCACATACACACACACATATATATGTATTATATATATATATTTATACTCTTTTGTTCTTTTACCTGTTCCAGCCAACCGACTGAGCCCATGCTGGGGCAACGCCCTTATATATATATATATATATATATATATATATATATATATATATATATATATATATATATATATATATATATATAATACATATATACATGCACACACGCACACATACATATATAATATATATATAAAATATACATACATGCAAATATATATATTTCTACATCACATAAAAGTAAATATATCTTTAATATACACACTGAAAACACATGTGTACATACAATTACATTATTTACATAGAAAGACACACATAGCCACCCCACACTAAAAATACTCATGCACACAGACAGATAAA
>OZ024746.1:8480489-8490489 GCA_964016885.1 Eledone cirrhosa
AAACGCCAAGCCCGATCTGAGAAATGGGTTGTTGACGACAAAAATCTGAAGAGTCCATCGACTCCCGAGGGAAATGTAAGTATGATGAATGTACAGAATAAATTAGTAACCATGATTGAGTCACCAATGCCAATCGTACAACAAAAGCCACAGGGACCTGGAAAGGTGAAAGACGCTCCAAGAGCGGTTCCAGTTCCAATTGTGAAAACAGATCTGAAGTCTGGCGGTCAAGGTACGATGTTCGATGGACCTAACTTTAATAGAAAAGCACGAGGATGGAATACTGGCGCACCTGGTAAGTACTCGTCAATTTAAAATATATCTTATTCTGTCGTAATTTATGTATTTTCGTCCTTTATATATTTAATTTGAAACAGTAACTTTCCTAATCCCATTATAATTTCAAGACATTCCGCATCTTCCGAGTCAATAATATAAGTTACAGTAATAAACTATCTCTCTCCAGCAGATTTGTAGCTCTTTGTGCCAAATATTATATATCAATATTGTTCTATAGTGCAATCAGACTGACACATATATCAAATAGAAATACATACATATAATCAATTAATGAGGGGAAAAGGAGGGGAAAAGAAAGGACTCTAGAGCCACAGAATAAAAGGAGGGTGAAGAGGAGTGGATGGTGGGCTCTGGGCCTAGGGTGCAGCGGTGTTGGAGCTGTGCCCCGCAGACAAAACCGTTACTTGTTCCAATATTGTTGTTAACAGTTTGTGATTTGTTATTTTCGTAAGCGGTAAAGGCTTCTATCTAACCAGAAACATTACCAGAAACAATGTTACAACAAAATTCTTGTTATACTGATGGTTATCAGTAATATATTTATACTAATGAAGGACAGACTTATCCAAACTTCTTTTAATATAATCCTAAAATGTTTGCAATAGGATGATTGGTAGTAAATCTCTTGGTTTTAGTTGTTGGCTCTCGTTAAGATTCACTACATTTAGAGTATTATTACTATCATCTCGTTGTCCATACTGCTTTCATAATAACACATTTCCTATATTGATACAACGACAATTCCTCGTATTGAATGAGTATCTTTACGCACCGTGTAGAGCAAAAATTCGGTTATAATCCCAAATTATCGACAGTTCGGGTGTTTTGCTGTGAATGTACCGGTTTTGAACTTGCAGAATTTCTCTTTAGGATAATTACAGTACACCAGATGCTCGGTTCATGTCAGTTTTAAATTACTAATAAACCTACTATAAAGAGCATTTGGTGACTAAAGAAGAATCGAATAAACAAGATAATTAGTATTGTATATTAAAAATTCGAGGTTATAAACTCAATTTCCACGCAAGAGCAAGTTTAAATATGTTTTCAGGTTACAAATGTATTATAATTATACAGAAATGGCTATCATATGCTGTAATGCATGTAAAATGTTCACGAAGAAGTTTTTGTTTAAAATTATATTACATTCTATTGAGTAATAGCTGGTTCTCATCAATTTAGTGGTTAATTTGCTAGGAAAGCGGCGAACAACAGCTATTAGTGTTAGCTTGGTATGATACAACTGTAAAGCCCTTGTTGATATCTACTAGACACCACACAATGATTAATCAAATTCAGTTTTGATTAAAATTTTGTTTGAAATCCATTCCAAAACTGTAGCAAAAGTAGTAGTAGTGGTGGTGGTGGTGGTGGTGGTAGTGGTGGTGGTTATGGGGATGATGATGATGATGATGATGATGATGATGATGATACTAATAATAATAATGATAACAGTAATAATAATGAAACAAACAAATAGCAAACAAACAATATTAATAACAACAGTACAACTAACGATGGTAACAATTCTATGTTTGAGAGATAATCTAAGTTTGGCTAAATTTAAAAAGAGACGTTTCATAAACTTTGGGATCACTTCAACTCGCGTTCCTAAAAAATTAGATTATCACTAACAAAGATTAATAGGCCATTTTGATTGAGTTAGTGGCTTCTAATTTACTGGTATTAAGTTACATACACACACTAGCTTTATTATGTAACTAACTACCACATTGAACTATTAGAAATTATATAACCATTATATAAGGAATTCCTGCTCAAAGTCCGTAACAAAATTATAGGGGGTAGGTATAAGCGATCGAATCTATTTTATGGCATTGGTTTTACTTATTATCGACTCTAGACAGATGAAAATAATATATATGTACCCTGGTAAGATCTGAACGAGGAATGAAGAGAGATAAATCCCGTTGTGTTAATGCTATGAGAAGAAAACTACAAATGGTGAAGAACACCAGCCAAGCTCTCTTATTAATGTATATATGTGTCTATATATTACAATGTGACTATTGGCTTGAAGATTTGGGGATTAAACCTTAATTGCATTTAATCCTGTAACATGTGAGAAAAACACATCCATGTACCACAACAATTTCATTGATATCAATGAAAAGATAACAATATTATGATATATATATAACCTTAGAAATAGTTTTAAATTATAACGTCATTCTATATCTCTAAGTCAGAGGTGGGGAAACTTTTCATGTTGAAAGGGGGCATTAAGTTACTTGTAATATAATGAGGCCGCATTAAGTTACTTGTAATATAATAAGGCCGGATTCAAGATACCATAATTATATATTCTTAAATATCTACAGTATTTTGTACAAATTTGACTACTATGTACTTATTATCTAAACAACGTTACAACAGACAAAACACAAATAAAATAATACAAATATACGTTCAAGTTGTGTAACCCTTTTTGAAATTCTACTTCAAAAGGAATTCTACATACATTTTGATAATCACTGGTGTACTAAATCCCCGTGGGTTCTCACCAGCCAGTCTTGGACGATAGTGGCTCCAGTTAAGCAGGAATTTAATGTACATTCTAGAATCACATTAGAACTAAAACATGAGCATAGAAAGGGCTGAAATGGTTCTTATGATCTACTAATGTTTTAATTCTGACTATCTGTCAGTGTGGATTATTTTGTGGAATATTCTTTTACTCTTTGGTATTTAAAATACGTTGATCTTATGGTTTAAATTAAAATAATAAGAGATAGACAAAAACATATTTATAAAAATCAAATTTGTTGGAAATGTTTAATTCTTTCAAAAGGCCCCATAGAATGGCATAGAAGGCCGCATGCGGCCTTAATGTCGCAGGTTCCCCATCTCTTGTGTAAGTGAAAGTAAAATATTGAAAGATAGAATGAGAGAAAGAAATGATATATGGTTAAAATAGTGGATTAGAACGGCAAACATTTGTGCTGAATTCTAACCACTTTATTAAACACGGAACCACATTACATATTTCTTTTTAAATACAACTAAATTCGGGATGTCTTCAGTGAAATCTATGTAGAATATGTAGTTGTAACTTTCTTGAATACCCAGCTAGTTGATTTAAAGACTTATCTCCCTTCCACTCTTCTACGTTGACCTCAGCATTGAATTGAACTAAATTGCACTTTGGGGAGGTAAACGTAAATTATTTCTCTTCCGGAAATAGGTGGTTTTCTTGTAACATATTGTAACCCTTTCAATCTGTGATCCCCCCCCCCCCCAAGATATCAGGCCGGTTGTGTTATAATTTGGTGGCGGCTTTTATTTTTAGGCTCAATTAGTATTTTTTTGAGTCCCAAGTCTCAATATGTTCATCCCTATTTGTTCTTATTTTCTTCTCCCCAAGTGCGTTGGGTTTACGATCATAATGTTATGGGTTCGATTCCTGAACTGGGTTGTGTGTTGTGTTCTTGAGCAAAACACTTCATTTTACGTTGCTCCAGTATACTCAGCGGAAAATAAGTACTAGCAATAGCTGGGGGATTAACCCTGCGATGGACTGGCGTCCTCTCCAGGAGAGAGTCTTGAACTCTCAGACGCTTCAAGCCACGAAACCTGGATAAGCATCGGCCTAACGAGTCTTCTGGCTTGAGGCAGACTTTAGACTTAGACTAGTCCGTTCCAGATTGTTTTGGCTACCACATTATGTCTCACTGGAAAGTAGTTACGAGAAGACTTTATTTCACAGTTTACAATAATGTAGCTAACATCCTCGATCTTTAATTTGCACAGCAGATGACTTTCCTCTTTTGAGGCAGTAGGTACTTGGTGGGGATTTCTTGTTCCTGAGTGGCATTGAAGCACCCTTCAAGCTTAATGTCATGAACTTTTTGGAATTTCATGTCAGGCTTTTAGCGTAATTTATCCTCTTTATGGCCAGCGTCTTTCGTCTCAATTACCTACTCTTTTATACTCTTTTACCTGTTCCAGCCATCCGGTCGAGGCCATGCTGGGGCCCTATGTACAACCTTCTCAGTGAACTAGTTTGTTTTATTTTTATTTTGCTCGAGCATTAAACAGAATTTTCTAATGTTCTTCGGAGAGAGATCTGTGTCAGCTTTTATTCCATGTCCCTCCTCTAGTCTAATGACTATCATAACATTGTTATTTATATACTCGTAAATCTGGGTGAGTTGGATGCTGACATTTTTCTTCTGTCGGAGTCGTTGTTTTAATGTCATTAGCTGAGTCTCAAACGATGTTAATATGGATTCTAGACCTCGACTACACTCCTTGCCTGGGGAATATAGTCTCTCCACATCTCAATTGATGTTAAAATATCTACTGCCATTCAGCTGCGACTTTTGACAAACAACTCCTCCTTCAATTCTTGCAATGACCAGTTCAAACCAGTTCAGACCAGTTCTAACATCTCACAAGTTCTGGACTTGGCGATTTCCTTTTCCTCATCTTCTCTATGTATGTATGTATGTATGTATGTATGTATGTATGTATGTATGTATGTATGTATGTATGTATGTATGTATGTATGTATGTATGTATGTATGTCAAGGGCAAAGGAGCTCTTAAGAGTCAATGGCCATCCAAAATCACCGGGAGAGATGACCCCTTAGCCTTTGTCAAGGCAGAATTCTAGGAGAAGGAAGACTCTGATATAACACCTGCAACTCTGATGGTATCCAATGATGTTGACTGTTCTTCTTTTTGGTAAATATCATCTTGGTTAAGAGAGTGGGACTGGCTTTGTGCAGTGCCTTTGCTCACTATAAAAGCTTCACGACACAGGCATTGCTTTATATCTGGAGATCTCTCTGCCCTTGTCGTCACATGGTACCATGGGTCCAGCACTATGTGTCAGTAATTGTCACAAGTGTAGTGTTTGTACCAGAGTTTTCAAGTCGCTGGCTGGACTAAAAAGTCACACTCGTTCAGCGCATCGGTAGGGGTTCTCCTACATGGATATAAACTAGTGGCCGTATTCGAAAACGAGTTGGCAGCCACCATGTGTGTATGTATGTATGTTTGTATGTATGTTTACATATACGTATGCATGTATATATACATACACACACACATATATATATATGCATAAATACATAAATGTATGTACGTATGCATCTATGTATTTATTTACACCTATATACACATATACATCTATGTACTTCTGAAAGAAAATTTGGATGGATAGTTTCCAATATATATATATATTCATTTTCTTTAATGAGGTAATTGTTGTTTACTTAGTAATTGATTGGAAAATTTCCCCATCGTCCATTCCAAACAACCCCCAAACAAATAGACTAAGTAGGACACTAAACCCGTTTCTCAAGTGTGTTAATTTACACGCACAACAAAAATTAAAAGAGACATAATTAAATTTGTAGCTCTTAGAAATGAAAACAAGCAATAAGATAACAAAAGAAAAAATAACAAACAAATAGTAAGTTTATTAGCAATTAAATAATTAGTAATTTAATAATTTTCATACCGTAATCAGTATTTATATAAGATTTTAGAATTGGTAGATCTACAGATAAAAATCTTTTCGGTGTTTAATTATGCCTCTTTTCGTTCTGAGTTCAAATTTCGCCCAGGACGATTTTGAATTTCATCCTTATGGAGTCACAGGCGGCGGACTGGCAGATTCCTCCTCTCACTTCCATTCTTTCACTCTTTCTATCCTTCCCTGGAAGAAATCCACTGTATTCAGACCTGGAGAAGATTGGGTTCTGCCAGGTTTTTAAAAAATGCTCTAGAAACGCTGTATGTCAATATTCAACCTGACACAAGGTGTGATAAGGGCGGTCCTTTGAATTACTGGTACAAATCATTTTGTTCAGTTCAATAGATTGGAGCAACTTGAAATAATGCCTTACTCAAGAATACGTCACCCAACCAGAAATTGAACTAATTACCTCAAGATCGTGAACCGAATATCTTAACCACAAAGCCACGGAAAGGAAAGTGGAGTTAAAAAAGAAACTCGTTTTCCCTTTTCCCTTTTCAAGATTTATGTCCTTGTCTCTTTGTATAATATATAATTATTAACAATTTCTGATTCCATTTCTTACCTGTCCATTCTATATTTCAGTACCAGTCATTCCCCAGATTCCACCGCAAGCAGGGATGAAAGCTCCTCCACCACCGGTAGCTCCGAAACCCACCAGAGGTAAAGTGCAACACACCCGTTCGTCTTCCGATCAATTAGGCTACACTTCCGATGTTGATTACAGAAGTCAGACACATAGTTTCCGGCAAAAACCGATGTTTGCACCGACTCCATTTCTTCCAGCCGCCACTCGTGACTTACCTGGTAGTGATATGTGATGCTTCTTCCAGCCGCCACTCGTGACTTACCTGGTAGTGATATGTGATGCTTCTTCCAGCCGCCACTCGTGACTTACCTGGTAGTGATATGTGATGCCGTTTCACATACAAACTTTTCTCTCTCTCTTTCTATACTTTGTCCTCTAACTTTTTTCTTCTTCCTGCCTCCCATCCTTCCATCAGTGTCCAGAGGTTTTTAACTTTGCCTTTTGTTATTTAATTTAAAACACGTAAATGGGCCTGCATCCTTATAATGCACACAGATATATATATATATATATATACATTATATATATATATATATATATATATACATATATATACATATATATATATATATATATATATATATATATATATATATATATATATATATATATATATAAGCATATATATATACATATATATATATATATATATATATATATATATATATATATATATATATATATATATATATATATATATATATATATATATATATATATACATATATATATATACATATATATATATATACATATATATATACATATATATATATATATATATATATATATATATATATATATATATATATATATATATATATATATATATATATGCTTATATATATATATATATATATATGCACACAAGACATCTTGCTGGCCCACAGGAGATATTAGGAAGGTATTATTATTATAAATAGATGTTTACTTTTTTTTCTGACCCAAACTTCGTAGCCATGTACATTTTACCCTTTCCTACGTTTTATATTTTGAAAACAGTAACGGTTGCTAACCTAATGAAATCAATCGATATATTTTGATTGTACACGTAAATAAATCGATTCATTTAAGGATAGAACATGTTGAAGACTTTCTACCAAATTAATTAAATAAGTAAATAAAAATAATATCAGATCACCAGTGAGATTCGCTGTTAAGCGATGGCTACCGATTTCCTGTGAATCTGATTTTCAAAAAAACGAAACGAAATGACATCGAACGAAACGAAAACCACTAATATGTAACTTAATACAATTTAGATAATACTGAGAAGTTTGATGCCCTTATTGTTGCTGTTCTTGTTGTTGGCAAAATACAATTTAAATTGAATAAAAGTGCTAAACCAGCCTTAATTAATTTGTTTTATAATACTGTCTTTTTTTTTACACCTCTCCTTCTCTGCTATATATATATATATATATATATATATATATATATATATATATATATATATATATACACGTATATATATATATATATATATATTGGCCTTAACTCTCCTGCTCTGAGCCGGTGCTACAGTAAAGACAGAGTCCCAGTGTTTCTCCAGCGCAAGGCGAATAAAATAGTCCACTACGATGATAAAAAGGTAGGGAGCCAATGTATCTCCCTGGAGCACTCCAGCCAGTATCTCAAAGAACTCTGTCATCCCATCAGGTGTATTGACTTTGGCATGGACACACTGGAAGAGGAAGGTTGAAGTTAACATATGCTGATGCCCTAAGGACAGACACTGGTCTGTTGGAGACGCAGGATATGGCAGCGATGATGAGGGGCAGAGACCGCTAGAGAGAACTCGTCCATGGATCTCGGGAATTTTACCCGCCCTATATATATACAGGTAGTCCGAATTGGTGTGGAAAAGACAGGTACACATGTTGTTGAGGTGTGTTTCACTCCGTCAATGCATCGATATGTCCAGCTCCTGGGTGTGTTGTTATTCCTCCGAGGAACTGGAATCATATGGGCTAGAACAAACGAATTTCGCCGTCATAGGACACGCTCGTATCCCATTGGTCAGTTGTGAGACCATTCCTCAGTCAAAAGTCTATAGAAATTCTTCCGAGGCAAGTCAGCCTGTTATAGTTGTTTTTGTCAGAATGTTTAAGTACAGCTGACCTCCTCCATTGTGTTGGTAGTGGTAGTGGTGTTAAGCAGGTCAGCTCTAGTATGCTGCTGCTATGGTCTGAAGAATCTATGTGTGTAGGCTGGCATCTATCCTGCCACCATTTCACGTTACTCCGGAGTAAACAAACCAGCCTGCATATTTCACCGAGTACTCCAATCTGCATACTGATATATATATATATATATATATATATATATATACTGGTCTCCACCTGTTTATGGTGGGGCCGATATTAAGAACCTATCTTCGTCTTTTGTTTTATTTTCATTGTTCAACACACACACACACACACACACACACACACACACACACACACACACACACACACACACACACACACACACACACACACCCCACACAACCCACCCCACATATATATAAATTCTTTTCTCAATTTTATGTTTGTTTATGAATGAGAACATCGCCCTTTACTGAACTCTGTTTAGGTGTTTATTTGAAGGATTTTCCAAATAAGAAATAATAATTGTTTCTACTTTTGGCACAAGGCCAGCAATTATCCCAATGCATTACTGGTACTTTATTTTATCGACCCCGTAAGGATGAAAGGCAAAGTCAACCTCGGCGGGATTTGAACTCAGATCGTAAAGGGACGTAACTATGCTGGAAAGCATGGCGTCCGATCCTCTACCGATACTCCCAATTCACCAATAATGCAAAGCAGTTTATTTTGTCCGAAAGAAGAAGAATGAAATCAAATTGATCTGGGATATAATATAGTATGTTGTTAGTCAACAATATCTTTCTTAATAAACAACATATTCATGTAATGCCAATGTATTATAATTGACATGTACAGGACGCTGAGATTGGTAGAATTTATAAAATGTTGAACAGAATATATTACGATGTTTAGTAATGTCTTTTTACACTCTTATTTCGAATCCTGACCAGGTGAACTTAGCCTTTTATTGTTTCGTAGTCGACAACAGTCAATATGATCGACTATATCTTTCTGTTAGGCACATGGCTTAGTGGTTAGAGAATCGGATTCACAATCGTGAGGTTGTGAGTTCGATTTACTTCACTTTACTCTTTCTGCCAGGAGTTGCGACCAGTAGATAGTATCAGCAATGGTAAGACCAATGGAAACATTGTTTCCTTGGTCCGAAAGATTATATTCAAATGCAAATTATAAAAATATATATGATAATATTTTAAAAACAAAATTTGCTTTTGCTCTAACATAACGGATAAGTAAATGTATTCGTGAGTAAATAATAATATAATAATGTTATTAATATTCGATTCGTTTGCAAGCAAACAGTCACATAACACCATGTATTCTAGACGACTATCGTCATCCTTTTGTTCTAGCGGTAGCACTGGTATATTTTAGTCCACAAGTGCCAGTAGTACTTGACATATACTGTAACATATACTGTAACTTCTAGATTTCGTAATACACACACACAGACAAACTCACGCACACACACATTCACACACATTCTCTCTT
>OZ024746.1:8495489-8497989 GCA_964016885.1 Eledone cirrhosa
ATGTGATTTTGGACACCATGTAGAACAAAAAACAAAACCTGACAAAGGGCAGAAGAACTCATAAGAGTCAACGGCCATCCAAAAAGTGTAAATATGTCTATGCATATGTGTGTATATGTATATATGTATATGCTTGTGTGCATGTGTATGTATATGCGCGGGGACATAGAAATAATCGGGCTGGATACCCGATCACGTGGTTAAACCACTGGGAGTGAAGGACATTCTTCTAGGAGAAGGGTACTCAGGAAAGTGGCATAACTCCGATATAAAACCTGCGGCTCAGTAGTTACCGATGATGTTGATCTTTTCTTCTTTTCGGGTTATAGCTACTTTCGCTCAGAGAGTGGGATTGGCTCAGTGCACAGTCTTTTCTCACTTTAAAACATTGCACGATAGCATTAATTAATAATTATTAATAATGTTATACCGTGCAATGGCCATACTCGATAACGAGGGGCAGTCATCATGTATATATGTATGTTCTTCTGGATTTAATTTCACAAATGTTCGCCAATAGAGAGAGAGTAGGTTTCTAACATAGTTACAAGACTATCTCATTGGAAATGTCTGCATGTCTGCATGCATGCATGTGTGTGCAGGTATGGATGTTATTGTATGTGTGGGTGTGTATGTTTTGAGTTGTATGTATGCATGTGCATACGCTTTGTATCTGTATATGTGTATATGCAGTTATCAGGTGCCAAATTTGTATGTATGTATGTATGTATGTATGTATGTATTATGTATGTTTGTATGTATGTATATCTGCACACGTATAAATGTGCCTGCAAAGGTATAAATTGCAGATTTTTGCATGTCTGAAACTGTTTGTTTTGAGTAATTTATGTGAACATAGACATGTTAGTATGTCTACACGTGTGTATATGAACACAAACACACACACACACACACACAAATATATATACTTATATATATTTATATATATATAAATGCATACTTACATACACAGACACACATATATATCTATATCTGTGTGTGTGTGTATACATATACATACATAGATACACACACACATACACACACACACACACACACACACACACACACACACACACACACACACACACACACACACACACACACACATATATATATATATATATATATATATATATATATATATATATATATATATATATATAATATAAGATCAAAAGATGGTTAAAGGAGTTCCATATATTTTATTATGCGCATTTCAAAAACAAACATCATCAAGCAATAATATTTGTGTTTTCATCAGATAAAACAGGAGAACATGATATGAAGGCTAAAAAACACTTGTTGATAGTGCAGTTTTAAATCAACATATCATGATATGTTGATTTAAAACTGCACTATCAACAAGTGTTTTTTAGCCTTCATATCATGTTCTCCTGTTTTATCTGATGAAAACACAAATATTATTGCTTGATGATGTTTGTTTTTGAAATGCGCATAATAAAATATATGGAACTCCTTTAACCATCTTTTGATCTTATATTATGCATACTCCAGTCCCACAAACTGTAGAGTGCTTCTTATCCGATATCTGCATTGCTTTATTGTACTACAATAAAACTCACCTCCTATATTATATATATATATATATATATATATATATATATATATATATATATATATATATATATATATATATATATATATATATATTAGTAAAAAGGAAAAGAAAATGCTGACAAATTTTTCCCAGTGAAAAATAGTTTAATTAGGAATAAGTATAAATTAGTAATAAGTATTGGTTAGTATTCAGTTTTAGTTTTTACCGGTTGCTCATTTCTAATGCTTTTCGAAATTAATTTTGAGATAGAGCGCCCGTGATTTTTAAAAAGCATTCTATCTCAAAATTTCACCTCTATTTTTTAATATATATATATATATATATATATATAATTGACGTGCAATTATACAGGTATGTGAGTTATTTTTACAGGTGTAAGAAGGAGTGTCAATGTTTATTCATTTAGAATACAGCAACAGCTATGGTGTTTCTACAGAGAGTTCCTTTCGTACGTTCTGTGAACGAAAATATTAGATTAAATAGCATGGAGTGCTTGAACTTCAATTATGCCAATGGAAATGAATTTGGTTAGTAGTAAATAGTATATATATACACACAGGGTGTCCCCAAGGAATGTATACACACATCAACAACATTCTAATAAATACTGCCTGTATAGATATTCAAAGTGTGTCTACATTTTTTTTAACACCCTGTACCCTGTATATATATATATATAGAGAGAGAGAGAGAAAGACACCGAGAAAGAGATTGAACCTAACCGCGAAGCCAAGGGGTTTCGGATATATATATATATATATATATATATATATATATATATATATATATATATATATGATATCTATCTATCTATCTATCTATCTATCTATCTATCTATCTATCTATCTATCTATCTATCTCTCTATCTATCTATCTATCTATCTATATAGATTATATAGAGAAACACACAGATACATG
>OZ024746.1:8502989-8515489 GCA_964016885.1 Eledone cirrhosa
GACGTCCTATGCTGTATATAAAGACGCTCGCTTAGTTATTATTGTAAGTTCTGGTCGCTTTATATTCAACTTCCTGTGATCGAATACCACATACTGTAGTTTTCTACACCGGCTGAAGAATCAAGTAGTCGTAGAAACATCTAGATGTTCTAGAAGGTTGCTGTGCGCTAGATATACACTCATTGTTTTGTGTGTGCTTGGGATTCTTTATTTCTATATATTCATTTCACATAAACATTTGTCATAACTCGAACAAATATTTAATTAGTTGCAGTGGCCACTCTCAGAGAACAAATAACTTGACTAGCGGAGTTAAGACACCCTTGTGGGGCTCAAGTTGGTTTGATTACTACAAACATACACAGCAACACACACGTACGCACAGAAGCAGACTCATTCAAACACATACACACGCACACACACCCAGATACACACACACATATACACACAGAAACACAGAGACACACAGACAAATACACACATGTATAAACATCACAAACACATATTCTAAAGCTAGGTGCGTATGCCTACGTTCACATACACACACACACACACACACACATATATATATATATATATATGAATATATGTGTGTGTGTGTGTGTGTGTACGTGTGTATGTATCTCACCACCCTCGCACATATATATATATATATATAATATATATATATATATATATATATGTGTGTGTGTGTACGTGTGTATGCATATCACCGCCATCACACGCACACACACACACACACACACATATATATATATATATGTGTGTGTGCATGTGTGTATATATAACACCACCCTCGCACATATATATATATATATGTGTGTGTGTGTACGTGTGTATGCATATCACCACCCTCACACGCACACACACACACACATATATATGTGTGTGTGTGTACGTGTGTATGTATATCACCACCCTCACACACACTCACACACACACATATATATATATATGTACGTGTGTATATGTACATCACCACCCTCACACACACACACACACACACACACACACACACACACACACACACACACACACACACACACACACACACACACACACACACATATATATATATATATATATATATATATATATATATATATACGTACGTGTGTATATGTACATCACCAACCACCCTCACACTTACATCTAGTCAGCTAATAAAAACAACGTCTATAAAAAACCAACGAACAAACAATAAGAGAGAAAGTGTTAACAACAACTTAGCGGAAGTTGAGGCATATGAAATGGAGGCGATACGTGAGCTGTGGCCATATTTGGTTCAGTATGCAGCAGCTCTAGTAGCGACAGCGATACCGTTAGCTTCGTTGCTAACACAAACATATCTCAAGTTGCTCTTCTCTAATCTGTTATTTAATATTCTGCTCTAGTCCTCTGCTGCACATTGTTACTAAGATGAATAGAAGGTAGGCTTGGGGAGTCGTTTGTGCTGTCAGTTCGATAGCAGTGATACCTAAAGCGTTTTACTTTACCACACATACACACACATGCACACACACACACATCCACACATTCACCACATGCACATATACAAACACATACATAAATACATGTGGATTGGCAGTATCGGTAGAGGGTCGGACGCCATGCTTTCCAGCATAGTTACGTCCCTTTACGATCTGAGTTCAAATCCCGCCGAGGTTGACTTTGCCTTTCATCCTTACGGGGTCGATAAAATAAAGTACCAGTAATGCACTGGGTAATTGCTGGCCTTGTGCCAAAAGTAGAAACAATTATATATATATATATATATATACATGTATATATATATATTTGTATATATATATATATTGTTATACTTTGGGAGGGTCATGTTGCCAATAAGAAACACAGGCACCAGTTGCTTTCACTTCAATTTATTATAATAAATTTATAAATTTAGGAATTTATAAATTTCCGGTTGGTTGGTTGGTTCCACAACCAGATGGTTGTTTATATATGGTCAAAGTTCTTTCGTCACACATTCTGTGACCTCTTCAGTGACTGGAGATTCTTTTTTTTGTTTTTGTGCCTCTCCTTTGTTCTGTCCTACGCCATTTTGTTTTTGTGTGTGTGTTGTGTGCTTAGTTTGCGCATGTGTTACATCCGGGTGTCTGTGTGTGTTTATATTCGTTTATTTATTTGTTTATTTACATGTTACTGGTTGGTTGTTTGTTCTATGTGCGTGTGTGTTTTCATGTTGTCCTTAATTGTAAGTTGTGATGTTGCTGTTCCACTCATGTTTTCTATTTAATTCTGGTTGTAATTCATTTATGTTTATTGCCTCTGTGATTTGTCTAAACATTGCGTCTTTTCTGTGTGTAGATTCTATTTTTATTTCTATGTTCTCTAATTTACCCTTATGTATTTTAGCATGTTGGTAGAGTACAGATGATTCTTTACTATCTTGAAGGTCTCGCCAGTGTTCATTTATCCGTTCCCTTATACTACGGGCTGTCTCACCTATGTACATTCAGAGTTCAAATCACGCCGAAGTTAACTTTGCCTTTCATCCTTACGGAGTCGATAAAATAAAGTACCAGTAATGCACTGGGTAATTGCTGGCCTTCTGCCAAAAGTAGAAACAATTATTATTATACTAATAAATATATGCTGCCACGGTGATGAAATTTCCTAGCTTTCAACTGCTCAATCAACCAACTTATCCGTAAAAATGTTCTGAAGATTGACACAATCCACATTGGTAAGCAGGAGAAAACCTGGAAACACGACAACGTTTTTCGATGTATTGCATTGTCTAATATAATTATTTCTTCAGAAAATGTTTCCCAGTTAAACCAGCGTTAACTTCAGGTGTAGAGTTGTTTCTCCTTCGCTGAATGTTACAGAAACTATAAATAAGAAGCAGTCTAATAGATCCTAGATGTGATGTTTGTAAATGTGAAAATTACTAATTTTTAGTCAAACAAAAGTAACCAACGTATTATTATCTTTAGATAAAAGATAATAGATACCGATTGGCAGTATCGGTAGAGGGTCGGACGCCATGCTTTGCAGCATAGTTATGGCCCTTGCCATTCTGAGTTCAAATCCCGCCGATGTTAACTTTTCCTTTCATCCTTACGGGGTCGAGAAAATAAAGCATCAGTAACGCACTGGGGTCAATTTAATCGACCCCTCCCCCCCAAATTACTGGCCTTGTGCCTATACTAGAAATCATTATTATCTTTAGAAAAATTTGGGCGGTGGTTTGGCAGTATCAGTAGAGCGTCAGACACTATGCTTTGCAACATAGTTATGGCCCTTTGCGTTCTGAGTTCAAATCCGCCGAGGTTAACTTTGCCTTTCATCCTTACGAGGTCGATAAAATAAAGTACCAGTAATACACTGGGGTAATCGTTGGCCTTGTGCCAAAAGTAGTAACTCTAAAGTAGAAACAATTATCTTTAGAAAAACTTTAAAGTTTGATCAATCTGAAATGGTAGATTTTTTCTGAAATGAACTTCACTTAATATAATTAATAAAGTGAAATTGATATAGCCAAATGATATAGCGGATTAAATCATACTTCGATACTAAAGTCATATATATTTCTTTTAATGTTAGCAAAACTTCGCAAAAAGTTTGTTGTATGATTTAATTTTCTTTCATAACACATCAACTATACTTTTGATAGATCCTAATTAATTAAGTCGCATTAATGATATGACATGCAGGTTCATTCACCTTAACTTTCTGCCACGTGACCAATAATTCAATTTCAGTTTCTGCTACTAATTTCGATAACGAGATTATTCTTTCCTTTTACTATGTCTAATCTGTTTATGAATTCTACAGCTGAGTGTATTTCTTCCGTTTTTTCTGTTATACAATTTGAAGATGTAATAAACTGACTTCCTGATGATTTTAGCAATTTCTAGACCCGTGGAGTCCCCTATCGTTGTAGTTTTGAAACCCATAGGATGATTTGGGTTTACCTATACAATATACAATATCCTATAGTTGTATATAGAAGCTGGTACACGTTAGTTAATACTTTCTTTCATTCTACTGTTATTACCATTATTACAACAAACTGCCAGTGTGTCAACCGTATGTACATATCCACACGAAAAATACCTCAACGTCATCAGTCAGCCTACGAAGATTAACAGTCAAATTTTCTCTCACTTGTGTCATAATGTACCTTTTATTACTTAATGTAGGATACAAGGATCCTACACACAGCATAGATCCACAATATGGATCTATGATTATAAACAATTCTGTCCGAGGGAAATTGTGACAAAACTATTTAGGATGGTCATGGATAGAATGCCATTGATCATAGGTCTGTGAAGGCGCATGGCTTAGTGGTTAGAGCATTGGGCTTGCAATCGAAAGGTTGTGAATTCAATTCTCGAAACCGGGTGATGTGTTGTTTCCTTGAGCAAGACACTTTATTTCACGTGGCTGCAGTTTACTCAGCTGTAGAAATGAGATGATAGGACTGGGGTCCCTATCATTAAATTACCCAACGAGATATACCTTGGAGGAGGCCAGCTAAACCTGCATAGGTGTGAGCTGTCTCACACATACAATATCCTATAACAATAATTCCTTATACATCATTTTCAGCGCTCAGTTCCGTCCCTCAGGATATTAACTTAACATTCAATTATATTGGTTGTGTTTCAAGTTCTGGGGAGATTCAATCGAATTATGTCATGTCACCTGAAATGGCCTGTAACAACTTCACAACTAAAACAATAAAAACCCATTTTGTATTGAATTATATATCTTTATCATTTACATTAAACATAATACATATTTCTTTAGTTCACTTCAAAATAATACCTCTTAATCGATTATTTCGTTAGAAAATATACAGAAGACTGTGTTATCTTAAAACAGATTAACTAAGCCAGATCAGACTGGTCGTTCTTCCATCCCTCTCACAGTCTTATAAGACATTTTCAACTCAATACGAGGGTTGACTGAAAAGTTCATAGGTTGTCCAAGATATTTCCATGGAATTACCAAATGAGGTTTATTTTTCAAGTTTCTAGAAAGAGTTATTAATAAGAATAGTTGAAACTAATGCATGCACGATTCCACAGCTCTAGCATCACTCCTTCATAGTCAGCCTATGAACATTTCAGCTGACCCTCGTACATCAAGCTCGTCAGACTGAAGTATTAAAGGGAAAATCTAAATAATCGTCCAGAATTTAGATCACTCATCACAAATACTATTGGTATGTCGAGTCTCTGATGTATTAGTTCAGTCTCTGTTGGTTGAATCAGTTTTATCTACGTTAATAAATACAGATGTAAAGGTATGGATGTCTCCACTTCCCATTACATCCTCCAGTTAAGATAGAGGAACTTACAAATCAAGTTATCGATTCGCTAGAAATAATATTTAAATCTCTTCAAATCGTAGCCCAATGTCATAGAACAATGAAAGACACTGGTTAGTACTGTAATACTAGATAGATTAACTAAAAGACGGGACAACTAGGATTAAACAACAACAACAAAAACAACAGCAGCCGCAACAACAGCAGCAGCAACAACAACAACAGCAGAACAAGAAGCAGCAGCAACAACAGCAACAACAACAACAAAACAAGAACAACAACAAAAAAACAAAACAGCAACAACAAGAACAACAACAACAAAGGAACCCTGTGATTTGTTAAAAGACGGCAATAATACATGATTTTATCTCGCTGCTAATTCACATCTTTGTCATTTCTTTTCGGTGGAAGATTTCCCACACTTACAGATAAATGATTAAATAAAAACCATCCAATAATCAAATAACATTATTTTTCTTTCCATACGGCGGTGGATTGGCAGTATCGGTAGAGGGTCGGACGCCATGCTTTCAAGCATAGTTACGTCCCTTTACGATCTGAGTTCAAATCCCGCCGAGATCGACTTTGCCTTTCATCCTTACGGGGTCGATAAAATAAAGTACCAGTAATACACTGGGTAATTGCTGGCCTTGTGCCTAAAGTAGAAACAATTATTTTTCTTTCCATATTTGATTTTAACTTAGCTTTTCCTATGTATCAAGACTTAAATATACTTTCAACTATTTAACTATGATTCATGTAAGTAGATGACGTCTCCGAATTATCTATTGACAAGTAGACTTATTCATTGAGAATTAAGTGTCTCAGGCGAAGGAAGATGACACGGGTGCCGTGTTAAGACAACAACTGTCAACACTTTTGCCGCATCCAATCAATTCAAAAAACCATCAATCTAATTTATTTCAAAATAATTTCTTCTGTTTCTGGAATATTTGTAGATATCTAAGTGAGTGTGTGAGTGTATGAGTGTGTGTGAGTGTGTGTGAGTGTGTGTGTGAGTGTGTGTGTGTGTGAGTGTGTGTGTGAGTGTGTGTGTGTGAGTGTGTATGTGAGTGTGTGTGTGTGTGAGTGTGTGTGAGTGTGAGTGTGTGAGTGTGTGTGAGTGTGTCTGAGTGTGTGAGTGTGTGTGAGTGTGTGAGTGTGTCTGAGTGTGTGAGTGTGTGTGAGTGTGTGTGTGTGTGTGAGTGTGTATGTGAGTGTGTGTGTGTGTGAGTGTGTGTGAGTGTGTGTGAGTGTATGAGTGTGTGTGAGTGTGTGTGAGTGTAAGTGTGTGAGTGTGTGAGTGTGTCTGAGTGTGTGAGTGTGTGTGAGTGTGTGTGAGTGTGTGTGTGTGTGAGTGTGAGTGTATGAGTGTATGAGTGTGTATGAGTGTGTGTGAGTGTGTGAGTGCGCGCGTGTGTATGTAGGAGTATGTAGGAGTATGGATATGTGTATATGTGTGTATACGGGGTGGGCTGTATGTGGGTCGGGGGTTCTGATGAATTTGATTCGATTTGAATTAATTCTTATGTTAAAATTACATGAAACTACATTCAGTTGGTGATAATAGCCAAGACCGACCCCCAAAGTGTGATTAAAACATCGACAGATAACGCAAACAGCAGCGTTAAATATCTTATGGTCGTAGCATTTGTTTGTATGGAACAGTAACTATTGGTGGAGTCTTAAGGGCGCCGTAGTGACATATGGCATTTGTTAGAGAGAGAGAGAGAGAGAGAGAGAGAGAGAGAGAGAGAGAGAGAGAGAGAGAGAGAGAGAGAGAGAGAAGGGAGAAAGGGAGAGAGAGAGAGAGAGAGAGAGAGCGGGAGAGAGAAAGGGAGAGAAAGAAAGAGGGAGAGAGAGAGAAAGAGAGAGGGAGAGGGAGAGAAAGAGAGAGGGAGAGAAATAGAGAGGGAAGGAAAGATATATAGAAAGAGAGAGAGATAGAGAGAGAGTAATTGCTTGGAAGTGAGAAAGAGATATAGAGGAAGAATCGATCCCAGTACTGGAATGATACTTTTTTATCGACCTCGAAATGGTGATAGGAAAAGTTGACCTCAGTGAGATTTGAACTCCGAGTGGAAAGAGTCGGAACGAATACTGGAAAACATTCTATCATGCGTTTAATGGTAAAGACAGGAAAGGCCCCTAGAAAGTTCCTCTTCCAAGAGCAAACCTTGGCAAGATGTTTTAGTGGTAGCTCAACAATCCTCCTTGTATGGAGTCCCTGTCTCCACCGATGTTGTTCAAGGAAAGGTAAAGGGAGATACAGTTTGGCACTACTGTCGTTACAACTAATATTTTACAGCAGTAATAGCCACAGCAGCAATAGCAACAGCAGCAACAGCAACAACAGCAACATCAGCATTAATTACATCAAGATAAGTTATAATAACATCAATACCAACAACAACAATAGCAGCAATAACTCAGCAACAATGACAAAAAAAAGTGAAGAAAAACGCTAGTAAAAATTCAAGATGGCGCCAAATTAGCAAGACGCCATTATTAATACGAAAGTGAGCGACAGCAGAGACACTTTCTCCAGCCGCAACCTGGTGCAGTTTGCGACTAACCCAGGTACTGCTACACCTCGGGCTGAGGAGGCCAAACTCCCCAAGTACCGGTCGCTCTCCGATAGGTTCGCGGTCGTGCCCTTGGCAGTGGAGACTTCTGGTGTCCTTCACCTTAAGGCTACCTCCATAAGCGCTGAGCTGGCCAGTCGTAGGTGTGAGCCTCGCGAGTTGGAATGGCTCTTCCAACGCATCTCCCTTAACATCCTCCGGGGAAACGCCTTCTCCATCCTGTCCGCCGGAGCTGTGGGGAGGTCAGCACGTGGGACCCTATTTACTCACCATACGGATTAATAGGCAAAGTTATAAACTATTGTAAACAAACCTATTTACATGGAAGTTATAAAAAGATTCAACAACAGAATCTTCTAGCTGCTTCACAGCGTCCATTGTTCTATATTTTTCTTCATATTTGTTATGCTTGTCTTGCCTCCCGTTGAACGACAAGACTATGTTGTCGAAACCGCGTCTTTTGAATGGCAGAAGGAGGTGTAAAGGACATTTGCAGCAGTAGATATGTCAGCATATATAAAATACGCGGAAAATAAATAAATGAGTAAACAGGTAAATAAATGAAATAAACCAATAAAATAAATAAATAAAGGATGGAAAGAAAGGAAGAATGAAACGTTTTGCTTTTTAAAGTAGATAGGTCTATCGGATAACTTGAAATTGTAGTGTAAATTCGATATTTTCTCATCAATCTGGATACAAACAAAAATAATGATTTCCAAATAGAATAATTATTTCGATGATCTTTTTTTTTTTAGTCTGTTTGTAATTTTAACTGCAAGACATACCTAGTAATTTGTTTTTGGAAAACTGTTTCTATCGAATCAGCTATTGGTGAAATATCAGAACATCTTAGTAGAAACCTAAATTTAAACATATTCCCATATATATATGTATATATATATATATATATATATATATATATATATATATATATATATATATAGGAAAAAGTAAGACCCAGACGGCAGAGCTCAAGTCGTTTCGACGGCTATTTCTGGACTAAATTAGAATTTTTAGCCTGGTGAATAAATAGCCAAACTTTTCAAGGGGGTACTTCCTTATATAGGAAGATTGTAGTTGTCAAGAGGATTGGTTAAAATTTGTTGTAAACACAAATAAGTCTATCATGGCATTAGGTGGGAGGTAGGGGTGGCTGAACTTGCCTGCAGTACAATGAAGAAATATATTTATTTAATGTTTGGTATAGTAAATAGGAAAATCGTCTTTACGTTTCTTTAGTAAATTGATCTGAGGTACATTGAATACATTCTTTTATTGATTTCGGTTCTTAGAGTGTGGCCATGCTGGGGTACCACCTTATTTATAAAACAGTCTCAAACATTTCTATCTAAAACTGCAGATGAAACAAACGCATTCAAATACGTTGTTTACAGACATATGAAAAATGTTTTGCTTTATCGAAACATTAATCAAAGTCAGTCATTTTTTTTTAGTGAGTGGTTGTTTATTAACAAGGAAACACCCAGATATATAACAAGCACGCACATACATACATACCTATACACATACATATGTATATATATATATATATATATATATATATATATATATATATATATATATATATATATATATAAGTTTATCCCAGGTTCAATCGGGGGTAACCACAGTAAGTAAGGTACTCAATACACTTTGGTTACCCCCCCGATTGAACCCGGGATAAACGTATTTTTTAGCACTCTTTGTCTTTGTGCCCCTCTTAATCATCACCAAGAAAGAAACCTTTCTATATTAAATATATATATATATATATATATATATATATATATACACATGAACGTACACACATACACACACACATACACACACTTACACACTCAAACATACACATACAGGTTCTACGTGTGTGAACAGAAGCGATTGCCAATTCGTTACGGTGAGAAAATCCTGAAGAAAGATGTGAGTTGATAGAGTGACGATAGGAGAAAGATATGTTATTTCACGCTTCGATGAACAACATGAAAGGAAACCTCGAGATTGAGATAAATAAATGACGAGTTGCAGCCAGATATTGATTAATCGGACCGATTTCTGATACCAATTTTCATTACTGTTTACTGAAGGTTTGAGAGATAGATTTTAGGACATCAAACTAGACCTTTGGGTTACTTTTCAATGTATGTATGTATGTATGTATGTATGTATGTATGTATGTATGTATGTATGTATGTATGTATGTATGTTATCTCTTTCTCTTAATTTCGAGTATATTTTTTTTGACCGGCCACCTTCCTGGTGGCAAGGTTGTAAAAGAAAAGAAATTGTCATCCCTTGAATCGCAAGAATGTTTTGCAAATTTTGAAGGTGCCAGCTATCGCAGCCATTTGTAGACTATGAATTAGGGAGCTGCGCTTTTTGTCCGCAAATCCAAGTTCGGTCATACTTTGGTCCAAACAGGTTGGTATATAACCTATAGCTCCAATAATGATGGGTATGAAGCTAAAGGTGTATCTTGGATACTGGATTTGTAAACTCCTCATCAATGGTCCGTAGATGTCCTCCTTCTCCTGTATTTTTCTGACAACGTTTACATCAAGTGGGCAGCTGATCTCTACAACAGAACACGTTTTCAATGTGTGGTCCCAAACAACAATATCAGGTCGGTTGTGCTTTAATTTGGTGGCAGTTTTTATTTTCAGGTTCCACCAGTATTCCTTAGTGCCATCTGTCTCAATATATTCTTCCTCGTTTGTTGTTAATTTTGTTTTCCGAAGTGCGTTCCAGATGGTTCTAGCTATCCCATCGTGTCTCATGGGAGGTAGTAGCGAGATGACATTCTTTCGCAGCTGGCAACAATGTGGCTTACATCCTCGATCTTTGTTTTACATAGCCTACATTTATTGTATGTATGTATGTATGTATGTATGTATGTATGTATGTATGTATGTATGTATGTATGTATGTATGTTTTGCGGGGACATAGAAATAATCGGGCTGGATACCCGACCACGCATTTAAACCACTGGGAGTGAAGGAGCCCTAGTCCTTGTCAGGGCATTCTTCTATCAGAGGGCATCTCAGGAAACTGGGTTAACTCCGACATAAAACCTGCGGCTCAGTAGTTATCGATGATGTTGATCTTTTCTTCTTTTTTCGGGTTATAGCTACTGTCGATCAGAGAATGGGATTGGCTCAGTGCACAGTCTTTCCCCACTTTAAAAAAATCTTTACGCACAGTCATTGCACGATGGAATTAATTAATAATTCTAATAATGGTATATCGTGAAATGGCCATACTCGATAACGAGGGTGCAGCCATCATATATGTATGTATGTATGTATGTATGTATGTATGTATGTATGTATGTATGTATGTATGTATGTATGTATGTATGTATGTATGTATCCGGGAGAGATGACCCCTTAGCCTGTCAAGGCAGAATTCTAGGAGAAGGAAAACTCTGATATAACACCTGCAACCCTGATGGTATCCAATGATGTTGACTTGTTCTTCTTTTTGGTAAATATCATCTTGGTTAAGAGAGTGGGACTGGCTTTGTGCAGTGCCTTTGCTCACTATAAAAGCTTCACGGCACAAGCATTGCTTTATATCTGGAGATCTCTCTGCACTTGTCGTCACATGGTACCATGGGCCCAGCACTATGTGTCAATAATTGTCACACGTGTAGTGTTTGTACCAGAGTTTTCAAGTCGCTGGCTGGACTAAAAAGTCACACTTGTTCAGCGCATCGGTAGGGGTTCTCCTAAATGGATATAAAGTAGTGGCCGTACTCGAAAACGAGTTGGCAGCCACCATGTATGTATGTATGTATGTATGTATGTATGTATGTATGTATGTATGTATGTATGTATGTATGCCTTTATATTAATTCTAAGGCAGCGAATTGGTAGAGTCGTTAGAACATCGGTTAGAGTACTTTCTGTTATTCGTCTCGGCTCTCTGCTCTTTGAGTTCAAATCTCGTCTGGGTCAACTTTGCCTTTCATCCATTAGAGGTCGATCAAATAGTACCAGTCAAGTACTGGAGTCGATTCTTCGTCTATATCTTTTTTTCACTCCCATTCTCTAATTTTTTATCCTACACAGGAAGACATCTGCTGTATTCAGACCTGGAAAGGAGATGGGCTCCACCAGGTTCTAAATATTCCCTAGAAATGCTGTATGTGAATGTGGCGTCCTTCCGACTTCCCCAGCAGTTACGGCAATATACATACCATACATATTAATTCTACATATTTCTAGGAATTGTATCTTTCCTCGAACGTCTGTCAGATGTAACTCTATCACTTCTTTCCCGTGTGGGTTTAGTTTTAATTTTTAAATATCTTCTGATAGTGATTTCCTTATTCCAAGGGCAGCGTTTCATTAGAAATTCTCTTGTTTTTACTGTTCTTTTGTAACTCCCAACAAATGAAGGGGTTCCTTGGGGTCTGGTAGGAGCGATTCCCAACATACACCCCCCCCCACACACAGATACACACATATATACATATATATATATGTATATATAAACATATACATATATATATGTGTGTGTTTATATATATGTTTATATGTATATATGTATGTATACATGTATATATGTATATATACATATATGTATGTATGCATATATATATATATAT
>OZ024746.1:8520489-8522989 GCA_964016885.1 Eledone cirrhosa
AGATATGGATGTTATTGTATGTGTGGATGTGTATGTTTTGAGTTGTATGTGTGCATGTGTATATGCTTTGTATCTGTAAATGTGTATATGCAGTTTTTAGATACAAAATGTTTGGAATGTTTTACATATTTTTACTGTTCCTTGTAATTTCCTAACTAGTTGTGTATGTATGTATGTATATATGTCAGGTCACCAGTTGGTGCTACTGGTAACATATATCCCAGTACAACCTGTCTCATGGTCGGGTCGTTGGCGACTAAACTGGCAACCCCACCAAGGTTTCTTGGTGAGGAGGGTGACTTTGGACATCCTGCAGGACTAAAAACAAAACCTGTCAAAGGGCAAAGGAGCTCTTAAGAGTCAATGGCCATCCAAAATCACCGGGAGAGATGACCCCTTAGCATTTGTCGGGGCAGAATTCTAGGAGAAGGAAAACTCTGATATAGCACCTGCAACCCTGATGGTATCCGATGATGTTGACTTGTTCTTCTTTTTGGTAAATATCATCTTGGTTAAGAGAGTGGGACTGGCTTTGTGCAGTGCCTTTGCTCACTATAAAAGCTTCACGGCACAGGCATTGCTTTATATCTGGAGATCTCTCTGCACTTGTCATCAGATGGTACCATGGGCCCAGCACTATGTGTCAATAATTGTCACAAGTGTAGTGTTTGTAACAGAGTTTTCAAGTCGCTGGCTGGACTAAAAAGTCACACTCGTTCAGCGCATGGATATAAAGTAGTGGCCGTACTCAAAAACGAGTTGGCAGCCACCATATATATATATATATATATATATATATATATATATATATATATATATATATATATATATATATATATATATATATGTGTCTCTGTGTCACTGTATCTCAGTGTCTCTGTATCTCTGTGTCACTGTATCTCAATGTCTCTGTATCTCTGTGTCACTGTATCTCTGTGTCACTGTATCTCTGTGTCACTGTATCTCAATGTCTCTGTATCTCTGTGTCACTGTATCTCTGTGTCACTGTGTCACTGTATCTCAGTGTCTCTGTATCTCTGTGTCTCTGTTTTTGTGTCTCCGTGACCTAATTTTAACTCTAGTTTTAGTCTAATTTCAGTAAAGCCACTACAAACATCTCCGATACTCGCATATTTTAATTCAACTCAACAAAACTAAAAACGTAAAACAAATACAATCCCACCCCGCAAAAATAAATATATCCAACTCAACATTAACAAATGGCTGTAAAGAAGGAATAAATGGTAGAAGTGTGTTCTAGCAGATCAAATACTTTGCGGTATTTCGTTACGTCCCTCTACTCACGCGTTTTGCCCACCAGGGGTTATTTTCAACTGTTGAGTGGGCGAAGAGCAGCTTAACAGAAAATGATGGGCGATTGGAAACTTTGGTGGACGATGTAGGATTTTCAGCTTTTAGAACATATGCTACCCGAAAAAATATTCAAAGGAGATATGCAAAGAACTTGTATAAAACAAAAAAAAAGACGAAAAAACAAAACAAAACAGGAGGCTAAATAGGAATAAGAAACCAGTAACAGACTTTTACTAAATATTTTTGGCATGCTTTTGAATATTTACTGTACATTTCCTAAACGCAAAACAAGTATTTCGATGTCTTTGTTGCAACTTGCACAGCCGCCTATCACTTCGACATGAAAACACGCTTTTGAATACAAATTCTTGAATACAATACCAAACCTTAAAATCTGTAAGTCACTAAATTCTTTCAGAAACACGTTTAAAAGTGACATTAAGAATCCTATAAAATGCCAAAGAATTCTAATCTTCATTGATAAGACTAATAGCAGTATTCATGTAACTGTTTCGTAAGACAATGATACAAACAATTTTTGAGAAATACCCCCCCCCCTCCCCTCCCCCTACTTGTAACATTAATAAGTTAGTAAAAGCCGTAGCAGAAAACCTAATATTGAGTTCTAATTTAGACACAAGGCCAACAATTTAGGCCTGAAGTGGGAAGTCAACCCAAATTAGACCAACCCCAGTACCTGAGTGGTGCTTTATTTTTTCCACCCTGGAAGGATGAAAGACAAAGCTGAACTCGGCGAGATTTGAACTCATAGCGAGATGGTATTTTATGTGATGTTCTACATGTTTAATATGGATAGCAGACCAGAGGTCTTAGCAAAACCTAAAACATTTAACATGATAAAGGGCCATAAGAGTAACTTCATTTTTAAACTCAAACTAATATAAATTAAATCTGATTTGAGAAATTTCAAGAAACAATATTTTGACTTACTCCAGTGTTCAAATAAACGTAGTCGGGTGCCAACTTAAGTTGTTATTGTTGCTGTTGTTGTTCTACCACTGTTCAAACCACGCCATGTTAGTTAATCAGTTAAATACTCAATCCATCTCTATTTTTCAGGCCCAGTCTTCCTGTTACACTTCTACAGATATACTCAGTAGATCTTACTCTTCCACAATCTCTCTCTCACACTCACTCCATTCTCCCCCTCTAATCTTTTTCATTA
>OZ024746.1:8527989-8532989 GCA_964016885.1 Eledone cirrhosa
CCAGAAAACAAAGCAACCGGAAAAGAGAAGAAAAAACCCCAAAATTGCGAAAAACAATTTTCACAATAAATCAGGTGTCATATGAGGAAGATGATAGCAAATAGAAAAATATCCAACAGTAGCACCATTATTATGGATATCATGGTGATATCATCAAAGTAACCCATCTCATTATGATGATTAGGCGGATGATGATGATTGTGATGATGAAGATGGTGATGATGATGATGATGATGATGGTGATGATTATGATGATAATGATGATTGTGATGATAATCATGATTATGATGAAGATGATGATGATGATGATGATGATGATGATGATGATGATGATGATGATGATGATGATCATCATCATCATAATCATCATCATCATCATCATCGCCGATGAACCTCCGTCCGCTTCGACGATGAGTATTCCAGTTCAATCAACGAAACATCCATAGATGCCAACTAGATTTCCGTAACAGGGACCATGGATATTCCCCCGAAGAATATAAATAAATCTCCAGAGGAGTTGAGTTCCTACACAATAGTTCAACCTAGTTTCAACATTTCCTCAAGATCTGTGCATCTTAAAACTACCGGGGAATCTCTTTGAGGATAATTACTGCCAAAGTTTATCACAAATTAATTCTAAACCGACTTGTTTCATCAATTGATTCACTCCTTCGAATAATCCACAACAGTCATAAACGTGGATGATCTATTTTGCTCAAATTCTGGCCCCAAGAAACAGTTAAAGAAATAATTCTGGCCCCAAGGGACAGTTAAAGAAATAATGAATTCTAGCATAGAAATGGCTTTTGTTTTTTTATTTTCTTAAAGATTTCAACAGCGCAAATAGAGATATCCTCTTCTAAATCCTTCTTTTGTATGACATTTCACACACTCTTGTGGCAACAACTGAGATATAATGTCAAAACATCAGTGAATCAGATGGCCTAAATGAATTATTTGACATTACTGCAGGTGTGTTCCATTCCTATTTATCATAAAGTTAGACTACACTCTTAGAATCCGTCTAAACACTATCAATGAGAATGACCCCGCAATCAAACGTCATTTGAGCTCAGGACATCCCTCTAAACATCTTACAAATATTGACTTTGCATATGATATTGTTCTTCCTGTAGATTGCATGAATAATTCCCAACACCACCTGGCGGCTCTCAAAGAAAAAAGCTGCTCTTGTTGGTCTACATCTCAATGAAAGCAAGACTGGGCATATCTCAAATTCATCCGCTCAAAGCATAACTTCAAAGAGAAATTAAGAGAGTTAACGATTCTTGGGCCACGGACTCTCGAAACGTTTTCAATACCAGAAAAGCCCAGGCATGGTCAGAATGTAATAAGATTTACAGACTATGGTGTCCCAACTAAGCAAATTCCCTCAAAGCAAAATACAACCAAACATACTTTATTAAAAAAACACAGCAAAATCGCCCCGAGGGAGCACGTACATCCTTGCTTTGTCGAGTTCGAAACATAAGCTGGAGGTAATATAAGACATTTAGAAAAATATACAATGCTCTCCTTCGTATTTCTGATATTGTGAAAAAGAGGAAGGTGGTGGTGGGGGATTTCAGCCCATTATGTCTCCTTTATTGCTTTGCAAACCAACATCTGACAAAAGCCAAAAAGGACACAAACTCTCTTATCCAGATATTATAACCAGGGCGGTGGATTGGCAGTATCGGCAGAGGGTCGGACGCAGAGTTACGCCCTTTTACGGTCTGAGTTCAAATCCCGCTGGTGTTAACTTTGCTTTTATCCTTACGGGGGTCGATAAAATAACGTACCAGTAATGTACTTGGAAGGCGCATGGCTTAGTGGTTAGAGCATTGGGCTTGCAATCGAAAGGTTGTGAGTTCAATTCTCGGACCGGGTGATGTGTTGTTTCCTTGAGCAAGACACTTTATTTCACGTTGCTTCAGTTTACTCAGCTGTAGAAATGAGATGATAGGACTGGGGTCCCTATCATTAAATTACCCAAGACACCTCCAATGAGATATACCTTGGAGGAGGCCAGCTAAACCTACATAGGTGTGAGCTGTCACACACACACACACACACACACACACACACACACACACACACACACACACACACACACACACACACACACACACAATGTACTGGGTAATTGCTGGCCTTGTGCCAAAAGTAGAAACAATTATAACCAAAGACCCTGGTATTGATGTTCAGGTTTTAGGCAATACAATGTACGACTGCCTTACGTGGAGATCTAACAGTGAGTCTATTTTCGCCGAGGCCGCATGATGCATATAAAGCCCACTGATAGCCATATAACTATATATTTTCCACGCAATCTAAGGACATTTCTTGCTATTTCAGGCTACTCCAAGATATTCTCAGGATCAGACGTTTTATGCCAAGGCAGTAAGTGAGCAATAATTGCCTGAGGCGACAGGTTTTACAAACCTATTGATAATAGTTTATTAGTTTCTCGTCTGAGAACCGGATGAGAAAATATTAGATAAATATCTATTAGTTTTGAAATGTTGATACGTTTTAAACCTATTTCTATAAGCAACACACACACACATATATATATATATATACATATATATATATATACATATATATATATATACATATATATATATACATATATATATATATGTATGTATAAGATGATTGCAAAAAGTAAATGGTAACAATACAGCAAACATCACAGTAAAATGAAGAAATATATTAGTTTAACCCTTGATATAGTAGGAAAAGAGTCTTTACGTTTCGGAAACTAGTCCTTCATCAGAAGATAGAATGAGAAATAAAAGATGAAATAGAAAGATAGAGAGTGAGAAGAGGAAGGGACGGAAATATTTTTTTTGTGAAAAAGCACGTGTGTATTCAGTCAGCCATTTTGTATAGCTAGCTGTCGAAATGGCCGGAGCTCAGCCGTCGGGGTCCTGACTTTTCCTATTACCCACTCTACTACACAGGATCGAGTACTTTGGCGCGTTATGGTCCACCTGGTTACTTACCACACTTCCTTCGTTATATATATATATATATATATATATATATATATATATATATATATATATATATATATATATCAGATCAGAGATCAGAGCAAACAGCACGGACACTCTATCTCAAAATTATTTTTGAAAAGCATTTAGAAATGCGCAACCGGTAAAAACTTAAAAACTTAAAACCACAACTGAATACTAACCCATACAATCACTAATACTCTTTTATTCCTAATTAAACCATTTTTCAACTGTGAACAATTTGTCAGCATTTTCTATTCCGTTTACCAATATATATATATATATATATATATAACTTAATTTTCGGTTTAATCAATACATATAAGATATGTTTAGATAATATTTTGCAGTAAAAAGTCAATAAACTTCTCTTTAGAGCATCAATAATATAAAATAATTTTAAACGATATTATATGTATATACGATGTACAGTATGTATATATGATATATGTATATATGATATATGTATATATGATATATGTATATACGATATATATATATACGATATATGTATAAACGATATATGTATATACATAAATAAGACCGTTATTTCTCCAATCAGACCACACTCACCAAACACCAACCTGTACTCATGACTCTTGCCAAACCAAGCCTCACTCACCCTCCAAATTCGGCAGACCGTGGACCCCCCCCAACCTTCCCGTCATATATATAACTAGACCACAACAACCAGATCGGGTGGACAGACCTTATCAAGCTTTAAAAAAATCAATGTTTTTTTTTTCTCTAAATCTTACTATTTGTTCAGATTGCTTATCACAGTATTAATCGGTGTGTTGGACATCTCTGTCGATTCCGACTTCGAGTTTCCCATTGTTCAACCAACGGATCCGTCAGAACGTGGCTGAGTATTCCACAGTCACGTGTACCCTTAATGTAATTCTCAGGGAGATTCAGCGTGTGTGATAAAGCTAGCTCTTTGAAGCACAGCTGCAACTCATTTCCCCACCCCACCCCACCAGTCCGGTGGAATGGAGCAACGTGAAATAAAGTGTCTTGCTCAAGGAGACCATGGATTACTAGGGATCTCTCTCATCACCCTCAGCCCAGCCCACCAACCGGTGTAATTACCTAAATAACAAAAGGAAGCAACACAATATGAAATCGATAACGTAAACACTATAGTGATTGCCTTCTTCTCATCAAATAATCTTCTTCTTCTTCTTCTTCTTCTTCTTCTTCTTCTTCTTCTTCTTCTTCTCCCACTTATTCCTGAGAGGACCGTGTGAGCAGAGTCCTCAAACACTCTTCTTCTTCTTCTTCTTCTTCTTCTTCTTCTTCTTCTTCTTCTTCTTCTTCTTCTTCTTCATCATCATCATCATCATAAACTTCTTCATAATCTCCCTCTTATTTTTCAACTCCTCTTCCTACCCTCCTCCACCTTCTCCTCTCACCCCACCTATTCCTTCCTCTGCTACCCCCCCTCTTCCTACTCCTGCAATCACTTAACGGTTGGTTATTCTATTTAATGTAAGGGAAATAACTTATATAAAGAAAAATAAACAAGGGAGATAATAAAAGGTTACTTAATTCAGTTAATGTAGTAATTATCGATCGCAGTCACACACGTTTGACAATGTAATACGTGATATTGTATGATATTGTGTGATATTGTGTGATATTGTGTGATATTGTGTGATATTGTGTGATATTGTGTGATATTGTGTGATATTGTGTGATATTGTGTGATATTGTGTGTGAGTGTTTTGATATCAAATAAAGAATTTGTCTTACGTTTACAGAAAATATGATGTAATATTTATTGAATATTGTGCAAGAAAATTTCCTGGAAGTCACTAGCAGTCTCTTTCTCTCTCTTTCTCA
The DNA here is from genome assembly GCA_964016885.1 of Eledone cirrhosa. Classification (NCBI taxonomy): domain Eukaryota; kingdom Metazoa; phylum Mollusca; class Cephalopoda; order Octopoda; family Eledonidae; genus Eledone; species Eledone cirrhosa. The sequence continues at coordinate 8,532,858 of OZ024746.1, forward strand.
TTGTCACTATCGGTCTCCTCCCCCACTCTCTCTCATTGTCACTATCTATCGGTCTTTGCCTCTCTCTCTCTCTCTCTCTCTCTCTCTCATTGTCACTATCGGTCTCTGTCTCTCTGTCGGTATCTCTCTCTC
>OZ024746.1:8537989-8540489 GCA_964016885.1 Eledone cirrhosa
TTATAATTTTAAAGGATTGTAAATAAAACGAGTAAATCAGACAAAATTGGAATTCCTTTTATTAATATATATATATATATATATATATATATATATATATATATATATATATATATATTTATATATAAAAGGTAAACAGAAATAACAACACAATCAATACAGTCTATGGAAGTGATATATTAGGTTAACGTTTGATATAGCAGGAAGAGGGCCTTAACGTTTCGGACGCTAGTCCTTCATCAGAAGAAAGAATGATAAATAAGATAGATTGAGGGGACTGGCGGATTGGAATTGGAAAAAAAAAATATATATACATATATATATAAATATATGTGATGTGTGTGTGTGCATGCGTGTGTAAAATCATACATATTATATGTATAGACACAATATATGTGTGTATACACGAGCTCTCTGCAAAGTTACTATTACGCCTACCCACTTTCCTCTACATCCCAACACTGTTCGCCACCCCACCATTCTCTTCCACTGCACCGTCCAAACAATTTGCTAATAAATGTAACATCCGATCACTCTAATGACCTTCAAACACAAAATACTTCAGTTAAAAATTTCAGTTGATAGGCCTACATGATTCCAGCTGACCAAAATAGCGTTTTTGTTTTATATTTTCTCTCCTATTTATAGAAAAATTACCCCTCTTATCTAGCTCACAAGTAAACTGGTCGACAAATCAAATAGATTTGAATCTATCTCAAGTATAAAAAAATGTGTTGTTGAAACAAATACACACCCAAACACACACGTAATTACCACTTGCATTAAAAGATAGAAAGAAATAAAAACTCCCACTGCCTCCAAACAAACACACAACTCCCACTCGTATCCCAGCACACGTAAGACACAACCAGCCCCCAAGCTAAATTCATCTCCTATAAATACAAAATCCATTTCTCTAATCTTTACTACTCTGAACTTCTCGCAGGGAGGCATTGAACTTTCCAATCGACAAATTAAATAAATAAATAAATATAAACACACACACACACACACAAACACACACATGCACGCACACGCACAAACACATGCACACACACATGTATATACATATATATATATATACACACACTCGCACACACACATACGCACACACATATATATACATATTAGAGAGAGAGAGAGGAAGAGAAAGTGAGAGAGAGAGAGAGAGTGAGAGAGAGACAAAGAAAAAGAGAAGAAGAGAGAGCGGGAAATAAATAGAGAGAGAGAGAGAGATAAACCCCATCCCAGGAACTAATGAATAATCCAATAAATAAAAAAAGTATCCATTGTTAAATCCGAGTAGGTTTATTTTATTAAATGTTCCTTACAGCCTGGACACATTGTTTCAACTAAGGCATCATCATTATATATTTATATTTCATTACGTTCTCTGTTTAAATTCAGCAAGGCTCGTTTTTCCATTTCATCCTTCCGTACCATGTACGTATCATGTACTCTCTCTTCTCTTAGTCCCATAACTCCTGAGGTAGTCTTAGGGGCGCCATATTGAGATACGGCGTTTCTAGGGCAGTTTTTACATCCTAGCGGAGTTCATTTTCCCTCCAGGTGTGAATACAGCAGATTCTTCTAGAGAAGGATAAAGAGTGAGAGAAAGAGATATAGAAGAAGAATCGACCCCAGTACTAGATTGCTACTTTTTTAAAATCGAACTTGAAGGGACGAAAGACAAAGTACCTCGGCAGGATTTGTACTGAGCGAGCAGATAACCGGAATGAATACCACAAAGCATTCTATCCAACGTTCTAACGACTGCCATTCTATCCGACGTTCTAACGACTGCCATTCTATCCGACGTTCTAACGACTGCCATTCTATCCGACGTTCTAACCACTGCCATTCTATCTGACGTTCTAACGACTGCCATTCTATCCGACGTTCTAACGACTGCCATTCTATCCGACGTTCTAACGATGCCATTCTATCCGACGTTCTAACGACTGCCATTCTATCTGACGTTCTAACGACTGCCATTCTATCTGACGTTCTAACGACTGCCATTCTATCCGACGTTCTAACGACTGCCATTCTATCTGACGTTCTAACGACTGCCATTCTATCCGACGTTCTAACCACTGCCATTCTATCTGACGTTCTAACGACTCTGCCATTCTATCTGACGTTCTAACGATTGCCATTCTATCTGACGTTCTAACGACTGCCATTCTATCCGACGTTCTAACGACTGCCATTCTATCCGACGTTCTAACGACTGCCATTCTATCTGACGTTCTAACGACTGCCATTCTATCCGACGTTCTAACGACTGCCATTCTATCCGACGTTCTAACGACTGCCATTCTATCCGACGTTCTAACGACTGCCATTCTATCTGACGTTCTAACGACTGCCATTCTATCTGACGTTCTAACGACTGCCATTCTATCTGACGTTCTAACGACTGCCATTCTATCCGACGTTCTAACGACTGCCATTCTATCTGACGTTCTAACGACTGCCATTCTATCCGACGTTCTAA
>OZ024746.1:8545489-8552989 GCA_964016885.1 Eledone cirrhosa
TTGCAATGACCAGTTCAGCAGGCCAAATGTTGGCGTTAGAATTGGCAGAGCATAAGTATTGTGGGCAATGTATTTGTTGTACGCTGACAGTTCTGATGACCATATTTTCTTTACTCTTCTGAGGTATTCAGTTCTGGTTTTCTCCTTATTTATGGGTCTATCATATCTGACATTCTCATCTTGTCCAAGATATCTGTAGTTGTCACCTGACTGTAGAGGTTGTATTGTCAGGCCGTTCATCTCTAGATTTTTAGAGGAGGGCACAACCCTTCCAAGTTTTACTGCCAAATATGCACACCTGGACTCACCAAATTTCATTTTGATGGCTGTTGAAAATTGTGTAATGAGGTCCAATTGTTTCTTGATGTCGTTAATATTTGGCCCATACAACTTCAGGTCATCAACAAAGAAAGATGGAAGATACTTCTGGACCCACTTCTTTGTCCACCTTGTTTCCTGAGTAGGTAAGATAGTGGATTTAGTGAGAGAACGAAAAGTAGCACTGACAAGCTATCACCCTGAAAGATGCCCTTCTGGTAATGTATCTTATCAGTCTTAACCTGCTCCTTCTCACCTTTAAGGATCAAGTTGGTGTACCAGTTTTTGGTCAGACGTTCAACAGCAGCTACCAGTGGTTGTGGGACTTTGGCTAACTGTAAAGCCTTAACAATCCACCCATGAAGTACACTATCAAATGCTTTTTGATAGTCCAGCCACACCACAGTCATGTTTCTGCTATTCTTTGTTGTTTTTTCTTGAATCATTTTATTTGTTAGTAGGTGATCTATGCAACCCCACACCTCCCTCTTTCCACCAGCTTGCTCAGGTGTTATAATGTTGTTGGTAGCACAATGATCCTGTAAGAACAGGTTAAGGCACTCAGTATATAATTAATACATGATGTTTTGGCAGGCTATTGGGCGGTAATTTTTAGCAAGGGCGGTTTGGCTATTTTTGGGAATGATGAGAATAGTGGCAGTTGATAACCATTTCGGTAGTTCTTGTGTGCCTTTAATGGTTTCTGTAAACAGCCGTATGAGATCTTGCCGATAGAAAGTGAAATTCTTCAACCAGTATCCTGTTATAAGGTCTGGGCCTGGTGATTTCCTATTCGACATTTTCTGTAGAGCTGTTTCCAGTATTGACCCATCTATGTCATATTGTTTTGTCTGGATATGTTGGCAGTAGTCCTGTTTCAGTTCTTTTAGCCATTTAGTTTGTTTGTTGAATCCTTCATCCGTTTCCCATACAGATCTCCAGTAGCTCTCAACCTGTTCTTTTGAAGGGTGTCATTTACAGAGATTGAGCTTTTGCCACTGAAGCTGCAATAAATTGATTTAGGATCTCTGGCAAACAATCTATTTAGCACTTGTCGTTTATGTGCTGTTGACTTATATTTTAGTCTTTCTGTTGTAGCTGTGAGTTGTTGTTTCAACTGGTGTAATTTGGAGTTTAAAGTTTTAAATTTTGTATCTCCAGATCGTCTCTCTAATTTTTTTCTTACGTCTTCCTGGTGTCGTGTGAAGTTGCTCTCTATGTTGCATTTCATAACGACTGCGTATATATGTATGTGTGTATATATGTATGTATGTTTATATGTCGAGTACGGCCACTACTTTATATCCATGTAGGAGAACCCTTACCGATGCGCTGAACGAGTGTGACTTTTTAGTCCAGCCAGCGACTTGAAAACTCTGGTACAAACACTACACTAATATAACACCTGCAACCCTGATGGTATCCAATGATGTTGACTTGTTCTTCTTTTTGGTAAATATCATCTTGGTTAAGAGTGGGACTGGCTTTGTGCAGTGCCTTTGCTCACTATTAAAGCTTCACGGAACAGGCATTGCTTTGTATCTGGAGATCTCTCTGCACTTGTCGTCACATGGTACCATGGGCCCAGCACTATGTGTCAATAATTGTCACAAGTGTAGTGTTTGTACCAGAGTTTTCAAGTCGCTGGCCGGACTGAAAAGTCACACTCGTTCAGCGCATCGGTAGGGGTTCTCCTACATGGATATAAAGTAGTGGCTGTACTCGAAAACGAGTTGGCAGCCACCATGTTTATATGTATGTATATATGTATATATGTATTAAAGGACTGGGTCTAAAAATATTTGTTGCCTGGAATAGACAAAGGGGACCCCACACAACTACAATACTTTCATTTAATTTTTATTTCGAATAAATAATTTTTTAAATATTTAAAACAAAAAACCTCTCTATTTCTGTGTGTGAAATTGACCGTAAAAATGTAAAATAAAAATACGGATTATAGTATATATTAAACATTTCTGACCTTCTCCAATAAAAAGATATACGTCCACAAAATAGCAGTAATGAGAAACTCAAGACAGCTTGCGAGGAGAGCGGGGTAAGGCCCAGCAAGGCCGAAGCAATCTATAGCCAAACACACGACGCTATAGCTTGTGAGGAGAGCGGGGTAAGGCCCATCAAGGCCGAAGCAATCTATAGCCAAACACACGACGCTATAGCATGTGAGGAGAGCGGGGTAAGGCCCAGCAAGGCCGAAGCAATCTATAGCCAAACACACGACGCTATAGCTTGTGAGGAGAGCGGGGTAAGGCCCAGCAAGGCCGAAGCAATCTATAGCCAAACACACGACGCTATAGCATGTGAGGAGAGCGGGGTAAGGCCCAGCAAGACCGAAGCAATCTATAGCCAAACACACGACGCTATAGCATGTGAGGAGAGCGGGGTAAGGCCCAGCAAGGCCGAAGCAATCTATAGCCAAACACACGACGCTATAGCTTGTGAGGAGAGCGGGGTAAGGCCCAGCAAGGCCGAAGCAATCTATAGCCAAACACACAACGCTATAGCATGTGAGGAGAGCGGGGTAAGGCCCAGCAAGGCCGAAGCAATCTATAGCCAAACACACGACGCTATAGCATGTGAGGAGAGCGGGGTAAGGCCCAGCAAGGCCGAAGCAATCTATAGCCAAACACATGACGCTATTACTTGTGTAATCATTGTTTTGTTGCGTAGTGGCTGATGGCTGTGGTGTATATGTTATCGTGTAGAAATCAGGATGTATTTGCTTTCATTCAAACCACCATAATCCAAGTTTTATGTACCTACCATGTCCAATTTATATTCTTCTTAGAATCAACCTTTCGTTAGGGAGAATGTTTCCAAAGCTCCCAAGTCATTTTTTGAAAAGGCAACATAGATCCATGACAGTAATTTCAAATAATCTAAGTCAGTTTTACACGAATATTTGTGATGTAGCAGAAAGAGAAACTGATAAATACATTCTCCGACTTGCGCAACTTTTGTTTCATTTTTCTTTATTCCAAATACGGGAGCTGATCTGACCTTTGATTTATAGAGGTATAAGAGACATAAAATTATTCCAGATGAATTTGGTTTTGAATACGAAATCCAGTTGCACTGTAGGCGCTCATAGTAATACATATTTGCTATATGAGGTTTTCAAAGAGGTTTATACAAAAGAAATTAATTATAACGAATCAAATAAAACAGAGGACATTTCCGACAATTATATATATTTTTCCTGAAGACATTATTAACCCATCAACATTAATTATGGTAATTAATTATTGATATTTTCACTTCCTTAAACCAATTAAATTCGTCCATATATAGCACTCTGAGAGCTTCAAGTATATTTCCATTTTTATGCTCTTCTCTAACGAATCTTCTTTAAAAGCCGAAGAATTGTACAAATTCAGAAAGCTATTTTGAGGTCTAAGTTCCAGTTAAGAAGTAATCATTTTAATGTGGCAAAAATTATTGAAATAAAAATGTGTCTGGAGATGAGAACTTAATTTTTTTAAAGTGTATTTATGTATACTAGCGACAACAAAGAAAGAAACAAGTCGTTGTCAGTTGTCATAGAAAATGTGAATGAGACTCAACTATTATTCTTGCATTCTCTCATAAAAGAAAGCTGATAGCTAATCGACTCAACACGGTAACATGATTACAGAATGCTCAATGACTCATAACTGTCCATAGCATTATTGTTTGTTCCCAGCTCAGTCCATCTTCCATTTAATAAGTTGTTATTGTTATTTAGCTGCATGTCCACCTTGATTAAGTAGATTTAAGAACTAATACGTTCTAGTTATGACCATTCTGTCTTTGGTTTTCAAACATTGTATGGAACTATCATATTGTATAAGATATATACGCATTCTATAGAATTCTTGGAATAAAATCATCTGTATTTATACGCAATATATTCTGTAATTTACCGAGTTTGGTTTTGTAGGAAACGCGTGAAAGGATCTTATTGCAACAAATATGATCCCTTATGACAATTGACCAACTTTTAGTTCTTTGTTGTCAAATATTTATTCTCATTGCGCATCGAAAGTGTCCACCATCCTCGTTTTGATTCAGTATTGTTCAGAGCCTTTCTATTTTGTACCTTGTTAATCCGCCATTATGGAGACAACTGTTTCCAGTAAGCCTGGATATATATATATATATATATATATATAATAGCTTCATGACCGCCGTTTTCAGTTTGTTTGGCCTCTATAACGTATGTTAATTGCTCTGGTTTTCCTTTAGTCCATTGAGCGCTTGCCGCATATCTCGAAAATTGCGTTTCGCTTTGTTTTTGACCACAGCCGAAATGCGATCTCGCTGAAATTATATTTATATTTGTATACACACACACACACGCACGCACACACACACACATACACACACACACACACACACACACACACACACACACACACACACACACACACACACACACACACACACACACACACACACACACACACACACACACACGCACGCACGCACGCACGCACGCACGCACGCACGCACGCACGCACGCACGCACGCACGCACGCACGCACGCACGCACGCACGCACGCACGCACACACACACACACACACACACACACACACACACACACACACACACACACACACACACAGACATACAGACATATATATATATATACGTATATATATAACCAGAAACTTACTAAGGCAATACAGATATCTGTAGCCGTTGGTTTAGTGAAGAGGAATATGGCAGATGTTATGCCCAGGATGTTTTGACAAGAAAAATATTCTCACAATAATCGGCAAGATGCTAAACGTAATATTAAACTACAAGCAATCAAAATTAAAAAAGGAAGTTTATAATATGATTCTGTCTTCACGATTATGATAAAGAATGTAGAAACGGTCGAAATATTTTGGTCGCCATCATGAATGTCTAGGACGATTTCTGTCTATTATGCACAGCACTGGCTTCATGCCAGATAGCAGTTTTCTCTGTACAAGCAGCTTTTACTGGAATTGGAAAACATCTCGATGGATAAATAAATCTCACTCAGTTCAGGTGTCACACAATAAACTACAGAAACTGGGTTGGGTTTGGTAAGGGAAGTTATAAGAGTCTTACCAAGAAAATATATTATGCAATCCAAAATGTCATTCAAGTTCAGATTACTACAATAAATAGAAAAATTAAAAGTGTAATATTTATTTAGTTTAGTTTTCATTTATAAGATTTTATCCAGTCTATTGTCTATGACCATGGCAACGATAAAAACATATGACATGTGGTTTCATGTCCTACAGGATGTTAAGAGTTAATGTGATGTAGTCATAGTGTTGTTTTGTACTTTTTAAGAATATTTTGCTAATGTGGCTTCATGTGGTACAGGATGTTAAGAGTTAATGTGATGCAGTCATAGGGTAAGAAAATGGGGGTCCATGCGCTGGCCGCTCCACGGCCCCGGAGGATAGAATAGAGAGGGCGTTTTCACGGAGGATGGTGAGGGAGACGCATTGGAAGAGCCAATCCAGGTCTCGAGGCTCACACCCACGGGTAGCCAACATGCAGAATCCCTAGCACTAGTTACAGACCTTTATGTTTTGAGTTTCAAAGCCACAGAGGCCAAATTGTCTTTCGCGTTTTCTAGTACTATAAAGTAAAGAAAGAGTGAAATATTGGTCTCGATATAATTAACTATCGATCTCCACCAAAAGTACATGGCACTGGGCCTCTGCTAGAAACTGATATTTCCCTTTTATTTAGGTCAGCGAGAGATTAGTAGATTTGGTAGAGTTATCTCTCTTTAAATTCTGATTTCGAATGCCAATAGGGCCAACAATTCTTTGTTTGAGCCGATAAAATGAGTGTTTCTATTTTTGACACAAGGCCAGCAATTACCCCAGTACATTACTGGTACTTTATTTTATCGATCGCGTAAGGATGAAAGGCAAAGTTAACCTCGTCGGGATTTGAACTCAGATCATAAAGGGCAGTAACTCTTTGCTTATAAAGCATAGCGTCAGACCCTCTACCGATACTAAGTGCAAGTAAAATAGTGAGATCTACCACAACCATCTACCATGACTCGCGCACCAAATGTCGGGCTTTGTACTTATTCTCTTCTTATCGTTATTTCCACTTGCAGCAGAGTACGAAACGTCACGAACGTATTTCAATTTGTATTTGAAATTATTCATAATCCTACTCAGGGTCTACCCCCTTATTTCGGAGAATGTGGTCGGGGCAGAGTTTCCAGACATTCATTCCAGCGGGTCCTGTTAGAAGCAACCGTCTCTAACTGATCCGGCTGGATCACAAGCGAGACCAGCCAAGCTCAAGGATGTTATCCAACCATCTAGCTCGAAGTCTATCCCTGGATCCCTTATCTGTTGGTTTTGCTCGTAAAATCTGTCCTGCGATTCTTTCCTGAAATTCTAACCACTTGTCCTTAACATCGGGGGTATGATCTCTCAACTCGGAGAAGTAGCAGCTCTACCTTGAGTGACTCTCTGATTTTCGAGCTACGCACTCTATCAAGTAACGTTACTCCAAAAACTCTTCGGCAACTATCTATATATTAATACGCTTATACCTACGTACCGTACGGCCGACCGTGTGTGTCACGCTTTCAGTAATTACATAGTAATTTGTCTAGAGAATATGAGAAACAGAGTTCAACAGCGACGAAATGCCATAATTGAAGAGCAGCCTTTGAGCAAGGGCGATGGACAGTGTGAGAGTTAAGTGATACCTCAAAACGAATCCACTTATGTGTACTTTTATGAAATTAATTTTTAATAAACTTACATTATTATACATAAAATAAAGGAAAATATAATTGTTTATTCATCAAAATACTGCAAATCAAACAACTTTGATTAACTGATAAATATTCATTGGACAATATTAAAATTAAAAAAATTATCCGTGAATTTTTTCACGGGTCCAGCTAGTTTATATTAATTTCCTATTATTCTTGACTAAATATTTTATCGTGCTACGGTATATATTTTATAATAATCTTCTAGTTTGAGAAGATCTCTACCACTCTTGGAAAATATAATCTGCCAGTGTCGGATTTGGTTTGGAATATTGTCATAATTGTCCTTGTTTTACACCCTAATCTTGCTTTTCACTTGGGATAGTAAGTACCAATGTAATGCGTCTCAAATATTCCTCTTATTTGTCTCTTGTACATTGTTCAT
>OZ024746.1:8557989-8560489 GCA_964016885.1 Eledone cirrhosa
TTCCATCGGCAACGCCGTCAAACTCCGTGTTTACATGTCCATTGTAGTACCAACAGCGATATATACCTGTGAGACATGGAAGAGTACGGAAAGTGTATGTAACAAGCTTGATGTATTCCACCGTCGTTGCATTCGGACCAGATTGAACATTTCATGGAGACCAAGTTAGCAACGAGGAAGTGATGAGGAGGTCAGGATTGGAGAAGTTAAGGGACATTGTCCGGAAAAGGAGACGGCGGTTCGCGGGCCACTTCCTTTGTTTGCCGGCAGATCGACCTGCTCTTATTGCCATGGATTGGGTACCAGAAGGTGGCAGGAGAGAACGGGGAAGACCACGAAAAACATGGCGGAGCACATTCAGGGAGGACCTGTGGGAGATGGGAATTAACTGGAGAGGTACTAGAAGGGCCGCCAGTGACAGGATCAAGTGGAAGAAGCCCGTCGCCCAATGTTCCACAGGGGACTGGAGGAACTAAGACTGGAGGAACTAAGACTATATATATAAATGTAAGTATGCATACATAAAATTATAATTTTATTCATATATATATATATATATATATATATATATATATATATATATATATATATATATATATATGTATATATGTATATATATACAGTATATCAGGAGGTTGTTAAAACAGGATATGCGTATATATATATATATATATATATATATATATACACACGCACATTATACACGTGCACTTACGCATATACACAAACACACACACATACATACACATATGTATATACACATATATACACATGCAGCGAAAGGGAGAGAGAAATCCAACTGGTTGATTGCCAAACATTTCCAACGGATCTTTCAGCCAAAACACCCACTGATCATTCCCCAATAATCAATCAATTTAGGGACAAGATTACCCATGATACAATGAATGTTGTCTGCCAAATTTTCCGATTTTATTTTATTTTACTTATTTCTTTTATTTGTTGTTTCCTTTTGTTTTGTTTTGTTTTGTTTTTCTGGCCTCGCGCCGAATTTAAGAGTAGTTCCATATCACTAGTGGCTAAGTGTAACTCGAGGTGTAGGATCTCTTTGTAGGAGACAATAGGGGCGATAGTAGAAAGGTGAGGGCAAAACTTTGAAAAGACATCAACTGTTTTAATTAAAAGCAACACTTCTTTCCAATCAAAATACGTCATATCTTGATACCTTGTTGTGTTTGTTTGCATATTTTCCTCTCACTCTTTCTTTCTTTCTGCCCTTTCTTTCTTTCTTTCTTTCTTTCTTTCTTTCTTTCTTTCTTTCTTTCTTTCTTTCTTTCTTTCTTTCTTTCTTTCAGTCATGCATTCTTTCTCTCTTTCATTTTTCTTTTTTTGTTTCTTTCTTTTTTTCTCTCATTCAGTCATGCTTTCTTTGTTTCTTTCTTTCTGTCCTTCCTTTCTTTCTTTCTTTCTTTCTTTCTTTCTTTCTTTCTTTCTTTCTTTCAGTCATGCATTCTTTCTCTCTTTCATTTTTCTTTTTTTGTTTCTTTCTTTTTTTCTCTCATTCAGTCATGCTTTCTTTGTTTCTTTCTTTCTGTCCTTCCTTTCTTTCTTTCTTTCTTTCTTTCTTTCTTTCTTTCTTTCTTTCTTTCTTTCTTTCTCTCTTACAGTCATGCATTCTTTCTCTCTTTCTTTTTTCCTTTTTTGTTTCTTTCTTTTTTTCTCTCATTCAGTCATGCTTTCGTTCTTTCTTTCTTTCTTTCTTTCTTTCTTTCGCCTTCATTACAATTTAGACACACACACAACTACACACATACACTGACAAGCACACCACTATATGTGACTACACGTACACAAATGTATATAACCATTAATAATTTAAACCATTCTAATTGTAATTTTAAATATTGATAAATGGTAAAGTAAACAATGGAATAGGAATTTAGATTGTGTGCACTCTCTCTCTCTCTCTCTCTCTCTCTCTCTCTCTCTCTCCCTCACTCTCTCTCTCACTCTCACTCTCACACTCTCTCTCACTCTCCCTCTCACACACTCTCTCTCTCACTTTATCTCTCTCTTTCTCTCTCACACACGCACACACACACCCTCTCTCTCTTTCTCTCTCACACACGCACACACACACACCCTCTCTCTCATTCTCTCTCTCACTCTATCTCTCTCACACTCTCTCTCACACTCTCTCACTCTCTCTCTCTCACACACACACACTCTCACACACACACACATACACACTCTCTCTCACACACACACACATACACACTCTCTCTCACACACACTCTCTCTCACACACACTCTCACACACACACACTCTCTCCCTCTGTTATTTGAAATGTTTCCAGCATGTAATTATTAACTGTACTTATAAACATATATACACATTTACATACATACGTACATACATACATACATACATACATACGCACGTACATACATACATACGTACGTACACACACACATACATACATACGTACGTACGTACGTACATACATACATACATACATACGCACGTACATACATACATACA
>OZ024746.1:8567989-8592989 GCA_964016885.1 Eledone cirrhosa
CATGCTGTATTTAGTAACAATAAATGTGTTATTTACCAATTTAATTCTACTTCTTGATGACTGACACCATCTTATTTATCGAAAGAAGTTCACAGTATTTCTTTTATCAGGCGCGTATTATTGGTAAGAATGTTATGCCGATGTGATTGACTTCGACACTATATGTATGTATGTATGTATGTATGTATGTATGTATGTATGTATGTATGTATGTATGTATGTATTTATTTATTATTATTATTATTATTATTATTATTATTATTATTATTATTATTTTATTTTATTTTATTTTATTTTATTTTATTTTTTTCTTCTCGTGCAATGGCCATACTCGATAACGAGGGGACAGCCATCATGTATGTATGTGTGTATGTTTTCTCTTTCTCTTAATTTTGAGTATATTTTTTTGACCGGCCACCTTCCTGGTGGCACGGTTGTAAAAGAAAAGAAATTGTCATCCCTTGAATCGCAAGAATGTTTTGCAAATTTTGAAGGTGCCAGCTATCGCAGCCATTTGTAGACTATGAATTAGGGAGCTGCGCTTTTTGTCCGCAAATCCAAGTTCAGTCATACTTTGGTCCAAGCGGGTTGGTATATAACCCGTAGCACCAATAATGATGGGTATGAAGCTAAAGGTGTATCTTGGATACTGGATTTGTAAACTCCTCATCAATGGTCCGTAGATGTCCTCCTTCTCCTGTATTTTTCTGACAACGTTTACATCAAGTGGGCAGCTGATCTCCACAACAGAACACGTTTTCAATGTGTGGTCCCAAACTACAATATCAGGCCGGTTGTGCTTTAATTTGGTGGCAGTTTTTATTTTCAGGTTCCACCAGTATTCCTTAGTGCCATCTGTCTCAATATATTCTTCCTCGTTTGTTGTTAATTTTGTTTTCCGAAGTGCGTTCCAGATGGTTCTAGCTATCCCATTGTGTCTGATGGGGAGGTAGTAGCGAGATGACATTCTTTCGCAGCTGGCAACAATGTGGCTTACATCCTCGATCTTTGTTTTACATAGCCTACATTTATTGTCAGTTGCTGGCCCTCCTCTTTTGTGCAGCAGATATTTGGTAGGGAGTTCTTGTTCCTGTATTGCATAGAGATATCCCTCAAGGTGTGATGTCATAAACTTGTCGGAACTCCATGCCAGGCTTTTTGAGTGGTTTATCCCCTCTATGGTCTGTGTTTTACGCCTCAAGTATCCATGCACAACTTTTTCTGTAAATTGGTCAATTTTTTTATCTTGTTTGAACATTGAATAGGATCTTCCGATTTCTCTGGGTGAGAGATTTATATCAGGCTTTATTCCATATCTCTCCTCCAGATCAGTCGCTATTCTAATGATATTTCTTTTTTCATGGTCATAAACCTGGGCAAGATGGTTGCCAACCTTTTTCCTCTGTTGAAGGTGTTGCTTCAGTGTCACTATCCGGGTCTCATATGTTGTTAATATTGATTTTAGACCCCGGCCACCTTCCTTGCGTGAGAAGTATAGCCTATCCACATCACCATTGATGTTAAAGTTCCCAGTAACACTGAGAAGTTTTCGAGTTCTAACATCCATCTCACTTAGTTCTTGCAATGACCAGTTCAGTAGGCCAAATATTGGCGTTAGAATTGGCACAGCATAAGTATTGTGGGCAATGTATTTGTTGTATGCTGACAGTTCTGATGACCATATTTTCTTTACTCTTCTGAGGTATTCAGTTCTGGTTCTCTCCTTATTTATAGGTCCATCATATCTGACATTCTCATCCTGTCCAAGATATCTGTAGTTGTCACCTGACTGCAGAGGTTGTATTGTCAGGCCGTTCATCTCTAGATTTCTAGAGGAGGGCACAGCTCTTCCACGTTTTACTGCCAAATATGCACACTTGGACTCACCAAATTTCATTTTGATGTCGGTTGAAAATTGTGTAATGAGGTCCAATTGTTTCTTGATGTCATTGATATTTGGCCCATACAACTTCAGGTCATCAACAAAGAAAAGATGGGAGATACTTCTGGTCCCACTTCTTTGTCCACCTTGTTTCCTGAGTAGGTAAGATAGTGGATTTAGTGAGAGAACGAAAAGTAGCACTGACAAGCTATCACCTTGAAAGATGCCCTTCTGGTAATGTATCTTATCAGTCTTAACCTGCTCCTTCTCACCTCTAAGGATCAAACTGGTGTACCAGTTCTTGGTCAGGCGTTCAACAGCAGCTACCAATGGTTGTGGGACTTTAGCTAACTGTAAAGCCTTAACAATCCACCCATGAGGTACACTATCAAATGCTTTTTGATAGTCCAGCCACACCACAGTCATGTTTCTGCGATTCTTTGTTGTTTTTTCCTGAATCATTTTGTTAGTTAGTAGGTGATCTATGCAACCCCACACCTCCCTCTTTCCACCAGCTTGCTCAGGTGTTATGATGTTGTTGGTAGCACAGTGATCCTGTAAGAACAGGTTAAGGCACCCAGTATATAATTTATACATGATGTTTTGGCAGGCAATTGGGCGGTAATTTTTAGCAAGGGTGGTTTGGCTATTTTTGGGAATGATGAGAATAGTGGCAGTTGATAACCATCTGGGCATGTATGTATGTATGTATGTATGTATGTATGTATGTATGTATGTATGTATGTATGTATGCGTGTGTGTGTATGTATGTATGTATGTATGTATATATGTATGCATGTATGTATGTATGTATGTATGTATATACCTATGCATGAATGTATGTATGTATGTATGTATGTATGTATGTATGTATGTATGTATGTATGTATGTATATATATATATATATATATATATATATGTATATATGTACCTATGCATGTATGTGTGTGTATGTATGTATGTATGCATGTATGTATGTATATATATGTATGTATGTATGTATGTATGTATGTATGTATGTATGTATGTATGTATGTGTGTATGTGTGTATGTATGTATGTATGCATGTATGTATGTATATGTATGTATGTATGCATGTATGTATATATATGTATGTATGTATGTATGTATGTATGTATGTATGTATGTATGTATGTATGTATGTATGTATGTATGTATGTATGTATGTATGTGTGTGTGTATGTATGTACCTATGCATAAATGTGTGTATGTATGTATTATGTATGTATATATATATATATATGTATATATGTACCTATGCATGTATATGTGTGTGTATGTATGTATGTATGTATGTATGTATGTATGTATGTATGTATGCACTTACACATATATATGTATGTACTGAAATACGAATAAACTCCATAGTTGACCGCTCTATGAACTTTCAAAGCGGCCTCTATTTCGCCTGATCGTTTATCAGAAAGCTATAAAAACGACAGCAAATTGGCAACAATCGTGCATACAGCCGTATGCTACAGACAAGGGATAAATGCACATTATAATTAAAAGGCCACGTATTGGCAGATTCATTAGGGCGTCTGTTTTAAAATGCCTAGATATTTGTAACGGCTTAATGGACTGTGAGTTCAAATCCCGCGCGACGAGAGAGAGAGAGAGAGAGAGAGAGAGAGAGAGAGAGAGGAGGGAGGAGAAATGAGGTGAAACAGAAATGAAACATTGGTTACAGGTTAAAGTATAGTCTAGATAGATGAGAAACAAAACGAGGATGTAGTTTATGGAACACCCGAATGATTTAGAAGTCGACCTTAAATAGGAAAATAACATTAAGAAAGACATGAAGGACACCATATTTTGTATTGAAAATTTTGAAAGTAGGTTTATAAGTAGGAATTTTCAGTAGATTTTTGTAGCTGTCTCAGTGGCCTAGTGGTAGGTGCGAGAGGGTTCGATCCTGGTTGAGAGGTACATGTAGTCTTTTTCAGTTTACATCCCATAGAAAAAAATTGAAAAGGTTTATCGGGAAGCCTACTCCCGACCACCACCGAACTTCCGACCAGGATCACCACCGTCTATGGTGCCGACAACTAGGCCGGCGAGACAGCTACAAAAGTATAATGAAAATTAATATTTACAAACCTACTTTCAAAATCAAAGTTAAAAAGTTGTGGTGCCGTTCATGGCATCCCTATCGTCATATTTAGGGTCGACTTGTCAATCTTCTGGCTCTTTGGTAACAACCATATTACTCCTATGTGTGTTTAACTGCAATTTAATTTGATTATTTTAACAAGCAAATAATATATATATATATCTATATATAAATCCCAAATCATAGTAGATTCAAATATCAGAGGGGGGGGGGGGGTTTAGAAATTATAGTGCAAATAGCTGGAATCTGTGGTTGTACATTCTACTAAATCTAAAGCTTAGTGTATTCATTCATGCATGCAAGCATACATATATAGTCGCACACACACAAGCATATATATATACTTACACATACACACGAACGACTGACCAAATAATGTTTGGTGCTAATGGGTTAAAGACATCTGTCAAATCAATTAGTGGTGAAGGGGGTGTATATATATATATATATGATGGCTGCAAACTCTGCTAAGAGTACTGCAATCGCTTGTCAGGTTATAGAGTTCGGTACACTTTTAGGCTACGGCCAGTCACACAAACCTGTAACAGACCCTGAACAAGCAATGCCTATACTTTGAAGGTTTTTTAAATGGGGAAAGGTCTTGCACTCGACCAATCCCTCTCTCTGAGCATCGCAAACTCTACCCAAAAAGGAGAACTAGTCAACATCATCGGATGCTGGATTCGCAAAATTCATAATATCTTTTATTATAGAAGGTAAGATATTTTTCCGCAAAAATTTGATTGCACTTTTTTGTTTCCACTTATGTATATTTTGAAAATGTTATTTATTCATTATACAAATTAAATGATAGCATTCTATATGTAGGTGGGCCCTTTCATCTCCTAGCAACCAATATCTTTAGACCCACTCCGCCACTGCATACACACATACATACATACAGCAGCTACGGACTCTTCACCTTCTGTATATGAAACTTTTATAACTTTTATAAGAGGCAAGATTGAAACATGAAATTCGAACCTGCATCGATTTTTGAATAAAACAGTTTTTTTTATAGACACTCGGGTACACAACACCCTATAGTATATCGGTGCTTAGTGTAGCGAATGGCTTATAATTCAGAAATAAAATTTCTTTTCTGATGGGGGGACGATGCGAACATGCAACGACATTGTTTAAGTACAATAATTATATTTGCTGAAGTCAGAAATCCACACGTGTTTATTATTATAGATAAATGTGGCAACAGGTTTCGGGATGTTCAATGATAAAACAATTTTAACGGTCAAAAATACCGAAAACAGCGATTGTGTATCAGGGTGCTGAAAATTCGTGTAGTAAGGTTGCATTAATTAGCTTTGTATTGATTCTAGATAAAATAATATATACATATCTATCTATATATAGCATACCTATATATATGTATAATTGTACGTATGTTTGCATGTTCATAAGAGCGTTTATATATATATATAATCGTACATTATATGCATTTAGTAAATATATATATATATATATATATATGTAAATACATATATATTTAGATATATGTATGTGTGTGTGAGTATGTGGTTGTGCGTGTTTGTATATATACAGTTATGCATGTCTATCCGGTGTATCTATGTGTGTATGTACAGTACATACTTATACATGTATCTATGTGTGTATGTACAGTACATACTTATACATGTCTCGGCATACAGTTGACCGCTCTATGAACTTTCAAAGCTGTCTGTATTTGGCCCCACTCTTTATCAGCTATAAAAGAGACAGCAAATTGGCAAATGATACGTGTGTGCAGACGTATGCAGCAAACGGGGGAATGGGGCGTAGACGGGGGAAGGGGCGTAGATGGGGTGAGGGGAGGGTGCACACACTTTATTTTTATTGGGAGCCTTTATGAGCAAACGGACGAGTCTCTAGGTAGTCGCTTGTCCTGCTAGAAATAATAGTCAAATCTACTTGAAATCACATACTATTGTCTTTATAATGTAATCTACATTATATTGAGTACAGAGAAATATGGTACAGACATGGTTGGAATTTCTTTGATCATTGATCTGATTGACTCTGATCGTCTTAATCAATAATTAAGCTTATATTTCTGTACTTGTCTCTCTTAATTATTCTACTTCCTCTTTATCACATTAATTTATTTTACGCCCACGCATAGACAACTACATAATATATATACGCACACACAGCACATATACATATACATATACACGCACACACGCACAGCTACACATTCTTACACACGGACACTGATACCGACAGAAAACACACATGCACATACACATACACACATATACATATACACGCACACACACATCCAATAATATTGTCTCATTTTCATTCGTACTCACCGCATACATCTGTTAAACATCCACTCACTTTTCCACTCGATCTCTCACGGGCATTTATATATTTATATATATATATATATATATATATATATATATATATATATATATATATATAGGAACGAGTAGGACCCCGACGGCTGAGCTCAAGCCGTTTCGACGGCTAATTCTGGACTGAATTAGCCGTCGAAACGGCTTGAGCTCAGCCGTCGGGGTCCTACTCGTTCCTATTACCCACTCTACTACCCTAAGTATTGAGTACTTTGGTGCGTTATGGTCCACCTGGTTCCTTACCACATTTCCTTCGTTATATATATATATATATATATATATATATATATATATATAAGAATATAATTGGTAATAAGGTAGTAATAAATTACTGACCTTCACTGATTAGGGTTTAAAATATACATAACTATAAAAAGTTTTAGTATATACATAACCATAAATAGTATCCTTAATATTATATATATATATATATATACGTATATATATATATATATATATATATATATATATATATATATATATATATATATATACGTATATATATATATTAGAAACCAAATGGATTCCAATAAGCGGAGTAATAGAAATTTTCTTTCAGCTTTATTTCTTAGTTGAAACAAATATGGCTACAGAAAATTATTTATAATTACCTGTAATTGTTCGTTAATTTCTTTGCTGAATTATACTTCAATTAAGACCAGGTCAGATGTACTTTGTTGACTTCAACTGGGTCTCAGTTCATACACAAACCTCACTCTCCTATATATATATATATATAAAATATAAAAAAAATAATGAATAAAACAATGAAACAGTTCCTTATATTAAACAAAAAAAGTTCATTATTTAACGATCGTTTCTAGGATACATATGTGTTAGAATTGGCATGCATATTCAACAGATCTATGTACAAAATTATACAAAATTATACAAACTATCAAAATTAAATATACATACCAACACATATATATACCGTCTTCAGAAATATGTGCCTCTCCTTTGTTCTGTCCTACGCCAAAATGGCGTAGGACAGAACAAAGGAGAGGCACAGAAACAAAGAAAGGAATCCCCAGTCACTGAAGAGGTCACAGAGTGTGTGACGAAAGAACTATGACTATATATAAACAACTATCTGGTTGTGGAACCAACCAACCAACCAGAAATTTATAAATTTGTAAATTTATAAATATATAATAAATTGAAGTGAAAGCAACTGGTGCGTGTGTTTCTTATTGGCAACATGACCCTCCCAAAGTATAACAATATATATATATATATATATATATATATATATATATATATATATATATATATATATGTCTATATATATACATTATATGTACGTATATATCATATTTCATCTCATCTCCTTCCAACGCCCCGATCTTTCAATGAAACTCAGGAAACATACCTATACAAGATGTCTAGATCCATCACCACAGTACGCATTCCAGTTTTTAATCCGGTGTCTTTCTGACGAACGTCAATGAAATTGCTGGGTTGTCTCAGTGCCTACCCCGTCCATGTGTTGACTGCTATGACACCAGACGCTATTTACTAAACTATTATTTAAGAACATTTGGCAGATTACCATAACATTCTATAGTATAATTGTTTCTACTTTTGGCACAAGGCCAGCAGTTATCCTAGTGTATTACTGGTACTTTATTCTATCGACCCCGTAAGGATGAAAGGCAAAGTTAACCTCGGCGGGATTTGAACTCAAACCATAAATGGCTGTAACTCTTTGCTGCAAAGCATGGCGTCAGACTCTCTACCGATACTGCCTATAATGTTAAGAACTACTTGTAACATGTGGAAGTACATTAAGTCTAGCTGGTATTGTAGCTACTACGTGGGTGTCCATATTTCGTTGATTTACTGTAAGAGAGATTCAACCGTTGCTATAATAAGCCTGATATCAATTCTATTTCTCTGAGAAATATATGTCATTCAATTTACCTTTCTTTTGTTAATATTCTATTCTAAGCTGACTCTCCAAGCTCCATGAAATATTAACCCTTTAGCATTTAAACCGGCTGTTTTCGACCAGAATTCTCTCACCTTTCAATTCTTTCGCTTCAAACGGGACATAACTGGCCTCTCATATTGATGTTATTGTTCTCAAAATAAATAATATCAAAATACAATAGATTCGATATTATGGGAAATAAAGCCTTTACCGTGAAAATACAATAGTAAATATAAAGAGTAATGCAAATGTTAAAGGGTTAAATAAAGTTTAGTTGCTGTTCAGATATTAAGTTTATCACCATTGGGTCTGATACGAATGCCCAAATATCTTTCTTAGTAATGAAGAATAAACCAACCTTCTCATGTTTCTTTACTTCTCTTTCTAACAGTTCTTGGGCCTGAGGTATATCTTATGTCATTGACACACATAAGGTCCAACACAATGAATAAGCCCTTCTGCTTCTCTGGATATTGAGTCTAAGGTGAAGTTCTTCCAATGTCTCATGATATAATCAATTACAATTGTGCTGGGCTAAGGGGTTTGAGTTTCCCCCTGGAACACGCCTACAAGAATATTGAAAAAGCCTGGGGGTTGATGCTTTCATATCCTGGTTGTATTTATATGTAATGTTATATATATAAATGGAAAAAATGAAACGAAATTTCATTTCTAACTCTTAGTACGGCTGTTACTTAAATATAAGTATGTATACATACATGCATATATGTATACATACGTACAGTAGTATGTATATATATACATACATGCACACACATATATATGTACGTATGGATTTACCGAACATTTATTATAATGCTCGGTTTGTTTGTAAACAAACAAACATCCTGAATTAAGCCGTACAGTGTTTAGCAACCATCGTTGCCCTTTTGTTCAACACTGACAAAGGAACGCTGTACTAGTTTCAAGCTTATTAGCTATCGTCAGCACCGTGTACCTTCCTGCCAGATGATTGAACGTCTGAAAGTATATACTTTCCTTATGCATATTAACGGCTGAGCAGCCTAATTTGCATATCGAGTGAGTTAGTCGGCCGGGCGCACCGAAAACGATTAATGGAAAAAATGAAATGAACCGAGCATTATAATAAATGTTCGGTAAATCCATACGTACATATATATATGTGTGCATGTATATATATATATACATACTACTGTACGTCTGTATACATATATGTATGTACGTATACATACTTATATTTAAGTAACAGCCGTACTAAGAGTGAGAAATGAAATTTTGTTTCATTTTTTCCATTTATTGTTTTCGGTACGCCCGGCCGACTAACTCACTCGATATGCAAATTAGGCTGCTCAGCCGTTAATATACATAAGGAAAGTATATACTTTCAAACGTTCAATCGACTGACAGGAAGGTATACGGTGCTGATGACAGATAATAAGCTAAAAACTAGTTCATCGTTCCTTTGTCAGTGTTGAACAAAAGGGCAACGATGCTTGCCGAACACTACGGCTAATAATTCGTGCTGTTTGTTTACAAACAAACCGAGCATTATAATAAATGTTCGGTAAATCCATACGTACATATATATATGTGTGCATGTATGTATATACATACTACTGTACGTCTGTATACATACATGAATGTACGTATACATACTTATATATATATATATATATGTGTGTGTGCAAAAGGGAAACAGAAATAAGAACGCAATCGGTACAGTATATGGAAGGGATATATTAGGTTAACGCTTGATATAGCAGGAAGAGGGTCCTGACGTTTCGAACGCTAGTCCTTCGTCAGAAGAAAGAATGAGAAATAAAATAGATTGAGTAATAAAATAGATTGGGCGGGATGGAATTGGAAAAATAACAGGTCCATTCATGTGACATCTCTTGCAAAACTGTTGGTGCTGGCGTTTCGTGTATGATTTATTCTTTAGAAAAGTGGATGCTGGAGCGCGTCTACCTGAAATGGAAAAAAAACGTTTTGTAAAAAGAGCTATACTTGTGCACGTGCATAAGCATGTGTGTGTGTGTGTGTGTGTGTGTGTGTGTGTGTGTGTGTGTGTGTGTGTGTGTGTGTGTGTGTGTGTGTGTGTGTGTGTGTGTGTGTGTGTGTGTGTGTGTGTGTGTGTTATTATACGCCCGTACGAAGCTAAGAAGAAAAGTGTGTGTATATGTGAGATATATATATACTGCCAACTGTTCTTGTTTGGTAGATTACGTTTTAAGATTGTGATTTTAGGAGCACTTTCAGAATTCATTGTGATTTATGCAGAGTATTATAATATAGTAACTAAATATGGCTCCTTGGATCTCTCTCTCTCTCTCCCTCTTCGGTTGTTTCCGTCTAACAAATTACACACACATACACACACACATGAATCTATGTTATTTCCTATTGAATTCAAACGATAGATAACTTGTTTATACATTTTTCTCAGCAATAAAGAAAATGGATCAGCTTTATTTTGACTGACATGCGCTACTTTCGGAATTGATTGATGGCAAAGAATACGTAAGGTTATGTAGAACTGAATGATAGACAACCATACGAATAAACACTCTGGCTGCAGCTGTGCACGTGTGTGTAACGTTGTTGTGTGTACACAGGTATTTACACACTGAGGTATACACAAATATTATTAGGAACACTCAAACAGATAAGTACTTCTATAAATCTATTTCTATTTTTCTATCCATATCTGAGCGAGCAAAGAAAATTTGTGGAATCACATATCGCATACTTTAGGAAAAGTGAATCACATATCGGATACTCAAGGAAAAGTGATTCACATATCGGATACACAAGGAAAAGTGAATTACATATCGGATACTCAAGGAAAAGTGATTCACATATCGGATACTCAAGGAAAAGTGATTCACATATCGGATACTCAAGGAAAAGTGAATCACATATCGGATACTCAAGGAAAAGTGATTCACATATCGGATACTCAAGGAAAAGTGAATCACATATCGGATACTCAAGGAAAAGTGAATTACATATCGGATACTCAAGGAAAAGTGATTCACATATCGGATACTCAAGGAAAAGTGAATTACATATCGGATACTCAAGGAAAAGTGGAGGGGAAAAACATGAAAATTAAATATTTTGATTAGTACCTGTGCCAATTCCTGTATATATATATATATATATATATATATATATATATATATATATATATACAGTCAACCAATTGCCTCCTTCACGGAACCATGGTTCAACTAAGCACCCTTGCGATATTAACACATTTTGAACTGCTTAACTTCAATGACTGTGCTTGTAAATAACATTATTTTTTCTTCCACATTGACTTTTTACGTTCCACATTATGCACGTTTTTTTTCCTTTTTCTTTTTTCTTTTCACTTCTTAAACCTTGTTTGTATATAACATTATTCTTTCTGCACATTCTGTTTAACATGTGCGACACCACACTAATACATGTCACTATCATTTGATAATGCATATAAATGCTGAAACCGGTAATAGACAATAATTAAATATATAAATAGATAAATAAATGCCATTGTTAAATAATAAATAAATCAACTAATACCTTAACACTTCACACAAAGTAAAACATTTCGTTTTAATCATTTTCTAACCCAGAAAAAAGAGAGAGAGAAACAAAAAAGGAAAAAAAATATTTTTTTCTTCCTCATAATCGTCTCTTTCTCCCTGTTTTCATATATATATATATATAGATATATATATATATATATATATATATATATATATATATATATATATATATATATATATATATATATATAAGAAAATGAGGGTTTTTTTTAAATGAAAAAAAAAACGAGATTTCCTACACAAGTGAAAGTATAAGGAAAAAAGATAAAATCGAAAATGCACTGGAGTCTTTTTAAGAATAAATATTCTTAAAAAGACTCCAGTTGCATTTTTGATTTCAGCTTTTTTCCTTATACATACACACACACACACACATACACACATACACACAGACACACACACAGACACAGACACAGACACACACACACACACACACATATATATATATATATAAATATATATATATATGTGTGTGTGAGTGTGCGCGTATATATATATATATATATATATATATATATATATATAAATGTATATATATATAAATGAAAATAGAGAAATTAATGTGAGCAAGAAGCCAACAGTATTCCATAATATATAAGTGACTATTACGTCAAAATGGAAAATAATTAACGTAAGATATGAGAAAATAATTCAAACTCAATTAAAAAAAAATCAAGACAGAGATTTTATCCACAGATTTTGTGAAATCCAGGGAAAAAAACCAATAGAGTCTTAATTCAGAATAAAATAAAGTTTAAATAGTCTTAACTCAGAATAAAATAAAGTTTAAATACTCATCCTTCAATTTTGAAAAACTACAAATGCTCTTTATAGTCTTAAACAGACTATTTCACGAAACTTTTCAGTGGGATTAGTCACGGTTGGAGTCGTTCCTCAGTAGAGCTCAACACGATAACCAAAAGTTCTATTGCCAAAATATACCAGAAAGGGAATTTAAAAGCAGGCTAGTTCACCTCGTGCGGAATTATGAAAATAAACACACATGGAGAAACATGGCTGGTGACGTCATAATGAGACGAATGTCTGTTTACAAGAAAGAGCAGTCAAAAACATTCCGAAAAAACTCTACAAAATGTAAGGAGTTCAGCAAAATAGCAATATTATCGCGTTAGGAAAAATTCCGAGTATAAATATAAATGAAAATAGAGAAATTAATGTGAGCAAGAAGCCAACAGCATTTCATAATATATAAGTGACTATAACGTATATATATATATATATATATATATATATATATATATATATATATATATATATATATGATGATGATGATGATGATGGCTGCAACTCAATTTCGAGTAATGCCATCTTTTCATACTTAAGGATGAGCATCACGGGAGTGGCTTTTTAGTCCTGCTAAAGACCTGCCTATGGCCAGCAATACCTTGCATCGCAGAAAATGTCACATATCCAGCAATGCCTGTGCTTGAAGGCTTAAGTGAGGAAAGGCTTTGCACGGGGCCAATCCCACTCTCTGAACATTGAATGCATTTATCCCAAAAGGAGAACTGGTCTACATCATTGGATACAAACGAAGTCACAGGTTTTATATGAGAGTGACCTTCTTCTAGAGAGATGTCTTAATGAAGACTAGGAGTCTCTCGCTCCACAAAAAAAAAACAAAAAAATATTGGATGGCCGTTGACTCTCCTGAGATTCTCCGCCCTTTGACGGGTTTTGTTTTTCATCCTGCAGGGTGTCCAAAATCACGCTCCTTACCAGGCAAGCTTGGTGGGGTTGCCAGTTTATCGTCGACAACCCGACCATGCACAGGTTGTACTGGGCTACATGTTACCAGTATTTGCTGAAGAGCAACCTGGCATATACATACGTACATACATACATACTTTCATGCATGCATAGATAGATGCATACAGAAGTACACACATACTTTCATGCATGCATAGATAGATACATACATAAATACATACATACTCATTCAATCACACATATATTAATATTTTCATTAACACTACAGTACACAATTTAGGCAAACATAAATATATATAAACGTATATACAACAAACACATTCACAGTATATACATACCATTTTACCATTTTACACATACATTCATATACATACCATATACATTATAAATGTATATATTTTGATTCACGCATGAATGACACAACTCACATCAAACATGAACAGGTTAATATATGAAAGTAAATGTAGTTATTTTCCTTAAATTCTCGCTCTAACTCAAATCATTTTTTAATGTCTTTACTTATTAAATAAATATTAAAACTGGTTAGGTTTCTTTTTTGAACGAAACTTATTTCAAATGCAAGGGAATAACGTTTGGAAGTTCTATCTAGCGACATTGGTTCAAACAGAACCACGTCGTTTTACTTCTTTTGTTATTTTTGTTGTTGTCTTTTCTATTGCTCTCTTATAAGAAACTGCTCGTCTCGAACGAGATGGATTTGCAATTAGATCCGTGGCTTCCTCATTCGTGAAATAAACTTGTAATCATTCATTTGAGAAACTGTTTTAAGTACCAATAATTCATATTTCTAAGCACGTAGTTGGTTAGATTGGATGCAGTAATAACTATTTGCGCTTAATAATTTGAAAGTGTTTATGTATGTGATAAAATATGAGTAGAATTTACGTAAATACTATATTAATATCACTTCAGTCTGAAATAAAATTAGCTAGTTTAAATGCAATGAAACTTTATATTCGTTCTCTATATCATTGAATCAATCGAACACTCAATCAATCAATCAATCAAACAAATCAAGTAATCAGTATATCAATCAGTAATTTACTCGATTAATCTCTGCCTAACAAACTACCATCAAGGCATTAATAAGATTCACGTGTTTATGATGATCTCCTGTAGCTGTAGAAAGTTCTTCATCTGGTAGGGAATGTCAGTGTGGGATTGTGTGTGACAGCTCACACCTATGTGTGTGTGTGTGACAGCTCACACCTATGCAGGTTTATCTGGCCTCCTCCCAGGTATATCTCGTTGAAGGTGTCTTTGGGTG
Source organism: Eledone cirrhosa (assembly GCA_964016885.1). Taxonomy (NCBI): domain Eukaryota; kingdom Metazoa; phylum Mollusca; class Cephalopoda; order Octopoda; family Eledonidae; genus Eledone; species Eledone cirrhosa. Next base: position 8,582,912 of record OZ024746.1, read on the forward strand.
ATTTAATGATAGGGATCCCAGTCCTAGCATCTCATCTCTACAGCTGAGTAAACTGGAGCAATGTGAATAAAGTGTCTTGCTCAAGGAAACAACACATCACCCGGTCCGAGAATTGAACTCACAACCTTTCGATTGTAACCCAATGCTCTAACCACTAAGCCATGTGCCTTCACAGTGTGGGATTGTATATAATTGTTTCTACTTTTGGCACAAGGCCAGTAATTACCCAGTACATTACTGGTACTTTATTTTATCGACCCCGTAAGGATGAAAGGCAAAGTTAACTCAGAATGGCAAGGGCCGTATGCAAGGGCTCTATGCGTCAAAGCATCGCGTCCGACACTCTACTGATACTGTCAAAATGTGTAACCAATTGTTGTACAGCGACCCTCATACATAAATCAGCGTCCACAGTCCAGATCAAATGACAAGACCATTGGGAAACATTCCAGACCAAAAAGACTACAAACTAATGCCTCTCTTCCCAAATATACAATGCTGCTATACGTCAACAGGGAAACCCTTTCATAGTTGTTTGATCTGCTAAATATTCTATCGTCTCAAAATAAACTACGCACTACATAACATAATACTAACCATTTGGATTGGCAGTATCGGTAGAGTGTCGGACGCCATGCTTTCTAGCATAGTTACGTCCCTTTACGATCTGAGTTCAAATCCCGCCGAGGTTGACTTTGCCTTTCATCCTTACGGGGTCGATAAAATAAAGTACCAGTAATGCACTGGGTAATTGCTGGCCTTGTGCCTAAAGTAGAAACAATTATTAACAAATATTATCTTAAATTTATAAACAATTCGGTCATTCAGTGCATGTTTGATGTAGTTATTAAACAAATACACCAATACAACAAGCACCACACACACACACACACACACACACATATATATATATATATATATATAGTTTTAATATAGATGAGATTCTACCGTATATATATATATATATATATATATATATATATATATATATATTGTATATATGTATAGTATATTTGGCAATATACCGTATGTTTAATTAAAAACATTTAGAAGACCATACGCTATCAGTTTTAAAGTACTGACTATGTCACTTCTTTTCAGCGAAAGAAGGGAGAGAAGCTGACAGTCTGTTTCACGCTGGTTGGCGTTCACCAGAGCCACGTACTCCTCTGCTTTCGCCGAGAATTATAGAAGCTGGATTCTTATAGAATTCCAGTAATAATCCGGAGCTGATTATACAGAGCGATTGCCGGTCCAGCAAAAATTAGGTATTAGGATTGGTGCTCTGAAATAGCGATGTATACATGTATACAGCGTATGGTTTTCTAAATGTTTTTAATTAAACATACGATATATTGCCAAATATATAATACATACATTCATGTATACATCACTATTTCAGAGCACCAATCCTAATATATATATATATATATATATATATATGTATGTATGTGCATCTTTAGTGATCCTGCAGGTTGAGTACCAACCAATTTTGAACCTCTAGTTATTCTACATTTCAGTGTTTTGTGGAAGATTCCAAATGAAAAAAATAGGACAGCAAACCTCTCTTCCAAGATTACACAACATTCCTACTTTTTCTTTATACATAAAGTTTTTCAATTTCTATTTTTCTCTTAAAGGAAACCAATGTAAAAGCTCGTTTCCCTCAAACGAAACAAACGCTGTAAAGAAAATTTAATAAAACATTCATGTTTAGAGTTTCTAATCCACACCATTTTCCATTTGATGTTATTTATATTGGTTAAGGCTAACGTATTCTCGTATTTATATTTAGAACGATACACAATGGAGAACGAAAGAAGCATTTAGATGAAGCGATTGATGTTTGCCTTCGCAACTAGAGTATTTCAAACGATAACGACATTTATAGAGCAGCTGAAATATAGTTACGTCTTTGTTGACGACATATTTAATTAGATGACAACATAAAGAAATAGACAAGAAAATGAAGAAAAATAAATCAAGGCACATATAACCACAAAAAATATAATTAAAATAAATCGCATATTTTTATTGATTTCTTTAATTACAATAGAAATAAAAGAGAAAAATACGAATAAAAAGTTGTCAAATGCTCGAATTTAAAAAGAAACAGCTGTTGTCATTGCTTTAGTTCATTGATAGGACAGATTGAGTATTAGACATACACAGCAGACATATATATATATATGGTGGCTGCCAACTCGTTTTCGAGTACGGCCACTACTTTATATCCATGTAGGAGAACCCCTACTGATGCGCTGAACGAGTGTGACATTTTAGTCCAGCCAGTGACTTGAAAACTCTGGTACAAACACTACACTTGTGACAATTATTGACACATAGTGCTGGGCCCATGGTACCATGTGACGACAAGTGCAGAGAGATCTCCAGATATAAAGCAATGCCTGTGCCGTGAAGCTTTTAAGTGAGCAAAGGCACTGCACAAAGCCAGTCCCACTCTCTTAACCAAGATGATATTTACCAAAAAGAAGAACAAGTCAACATCATTGGATACCATCAGAGTTTCAGGTGTTATATCAGAGTTTTCCTTCTCCTAGAATTCTGCCTTGACAAATGCTAAGGGATCATCTCTCCCGGTGATTTTGGATGGCCATTGACTCTTAAGAGCTCCTTTGCTCTTTGATAAGTTTTGTTTTTAGTCCTGCAGCATGTCCAAAGTCACCCTCCTCACCAAGAAAACCTTGGTGGGGTTGCCAGTTTAGTCGCCAACAACCTGACCATGACACATATTGTACTATACATACATACATAGATACATATAAATATATATATATATATATATATATATATATATATATATATATATATATATATATATATATATATATATATAAGTATGTATACGTACATACATATATTTATACAGACGTACAGTAGTATGTATATATATATGCATACATGCACACATATATATATGTACGTATGGATTTACCGAACATTTATTATAATGCTCGGTGTGTTTGTAAACAAACATCCCGAATTAAGCCGTAGTGTCTAGCAACCATCGTTGCTCATTTGTTCGGTGAATCCATACGTACATATATATATGTGTGCATGTATGTATATATATATATATATATATATATATATATATATATACATACTACTGTACGTCTGTATACATATATGTATGTACGTATAATACTTATATTTAAGTAACAGCCGTACTAAGAGTGAGAAATGAAATTACGTTTCATTTTTTTCGTTTATATATATATATATATATATTTATATATATATTTATATATATATATATATATATATAAATATATATATATATATATACATATATATATATATATATATATATATATATATATATATATATATATTTATATTAAATTGTGCACTAAGCAGCTGAAGTATGTTACAAATTATTATCTGTACATAATACAGTAAAGGCTTTAAATCGATTAAACATTTGAAAGCCTTTAACTACGAATTTTAAAGGCCATAGCGGGGCCACCTATATATATATATATATATATATATATATATATATATATATATATATATATATATATATATATATATATATATATATAAGTACGTATACGTATATGTGTGTGTGTATATGTTTATGTGTGCAATATGTATTAATATATAAATACATGGACATATCAAATGATATGTGTAGGGTTAGATGGATAGATGGACAAATAGAGGGGGAGATAGACAGATAGTTAGATGGGTAGTTGTAATGACTTAATGCCTACAGTGTAAGGACCTTGCTTAGACACGCCAACGCATTGTTACAAGAATATACCAAGCTGCGAATTCGCAAAATATATCTTTTGAACAAGCGCCGCAAAAACATTAAAATAAATATTAAATTCTGATTTAGATACAACGCCGCACGGATTCATGCAGACATCAACGAGTAATACTGACCTTAGAACTTGACTGGTAGATATTTTATGGGCCCAGAAATGACGAAAGTTAAAATCAACCTTGGTAGGATTCGATCACTGAACTATGAAGAGGTGTAACACCATTTCAGAAGTTTTTTTTTTCAACGCCTCATCCATTCTACCACACACCACCTTTCATCTATTGGGTTGTAACATAAATTCCTGCCGTTGTTATAAAAATTCTTAATAACAAAAACGGCGGAAATTTATGTTACAACCCAAGAAATAATTATTGGAGAAGGAACAGTCGATTTTATTGCTTTCAGTATTTGGTTTGTATTTTATTTTATTGACCGTTGAGAGAATGAACTCAGAAACATGTAGAAACACAACTAAATGCGGCAAAGAATTTTGTCCGGCTCTGTTCCAATTCTACCATTGACCATCGCTCATCAGAACGAATATTAAAAAATAATTGCGTAGACAAGCATAGATAAATAATTGGATGTGTTTCATCCAGTGAATGGAAGAAAATAGGAAATATCTCTGAATAGCAGAGAAAGCATGTAAATACCATCAGCTAACATATCAGGTTTGTGAAAGGAAGAAAGATGGAAACGATATATGGTGAAGTCTGTGCCAATAATATTAGCGTATATTGCTGGAAGAATAGCAAAGGTTGAAAGGCAAATGTGCAAGATAATTAAAGTAGAAACTCAAAGACGTTTGTTGAAGACGTATGAATAGTTTGATCATATTCCAATAAGGACATTTTAGAGAATTTAACAGGAGACAGACTAGATATTTCTTTTCAAATATATTCTAAGCGGGCCTTCATTTCTTCAAGAAACAAAGACAAATAAACACTTGCGTCAAGCGTAATACCATTTTCCCATCAGCAGTAGTCCTTTTAAACATAATGAGCTCTTTTAGCTAGAGTTGTCACCTAACCTTATCTCCACAGATAAAATTACTATTGCAACTATTTATTATCGCGAGGCGACAGCGTTGTATGACCGACATAAACGTTCTAGGCAGATTGTAAGAAATCTGAACAGGAACAAATCAATAGAAACAGGAGGAATGGTTATAAGCGGAATATTATAAAGACAATAAAGAGACGTTGTTCACACTAGCTCTCTGTTTACTTCACATGACATAATATGCTGCGGACCAAGATTAATGGGCACTAATAAGGTAATAGAATTCAGAAAATGCATGTGCAATGTTTAGTTTCCATCACACAGTTTCGGTCAACTAAATTGTAGATGACCTACCGCCAACGTTCAAAATCTTGTCATCAGCAATTTTGCTGCGTTCCTGACTACAGCACTTATCTATATCATTCATCACTCTTGCCTACATTGTTACATACCAATGAGATAGTCATTTCATATTCTAAAAGTAAGAGTAAAATCTCCTTCAAATCCCACCCAACCACATTGGAAAAAGCTAAGACTATTAGATACTGTTGATCATAGGCTTACTCGCTGATGACTCAACTGACGGTAAAAAATAACAACAAACATTCTATGTCGGCTTTGGTTTTCTTTAAAAATAGATAGTGAAAATAAATAGCAAACAAGATACTGGCTTGAAGTAATCAACGATAATCTCCGAAGATTGTCCCTAATGGTGGCTGTAGTCCTTGTTATTGGAAGTTGAAAGCGTGTTTCCTTCCGTGTAGTGACTACAGTAATTGACAGGGGAAAATGTGAATAGCTGGTAGCAGGATGCTCAGAAGAGGGCGATCTCATACTGAGGACTTTCCCCTCACCCCAAAATTGTTGGCTTTTAGACTAAATCAGAAACGCGGTGGATTGGCAGTATTGGTAGAGGGTCGGACGCCATGCTTTCCAGCATAGTTACATCCCTTTACGATCTGAGTTCAAATCCCGCCGAGGTTGACTTTGCCTTTCATCCTTACGGGGTCGATAAAATAAAGTACCAGTAATGCACTGGGTATTTGCTGGCCTTGTGCCTAAAGTAGAAACAATTATTATTGTTATGAAAGAAAAGACAAGGTTTGGGGAGATCTACTGACATTAAAGATTAACAACTATTTTTCAATTACAGTAAACAGACTGGCTGTCCATTTTAATTATAACTATACTTATACTATTCCTTGTTGAAGATTATATTTAGAGATACAGGTAATAGTAAAACTTCATTATTTTCATTGACATCTAAGAAAGCTACATAAAGAAGTGTATGGTAGAAGAAAGAGAACTTTCCAATAAATGTTTTACATTTTTGTTATTAATTCTTTTATGTTTTTTACTTGTTTCAGTCATTAACCTGCGGCCATGTTTGGGCACCACCTCGAAGGAATTTAGTCGATCATATCAGAATCAGTATTTGTTTTTTTCAAGTCAGGTACATCAGACCTGTCAACTCTCCCCGTCCAATGGGGACATCTCTCACCAACTTTGGGGTGGTGACAGATGTCTTCTCTTGTGAAAATGGGTATAACTTTCATTATGTAAAATTTCCCATTTTCCTTCATTTCTCCCCGTTTTGGGGCACTTTTTCTCATGGTACTCCCCGTTTGGGTTTTTAAAGTTTGGCAGGTCTGGGTATATTTTTTATCTGGTTTTGTCGAACCGCTAGGTTACCGGATATAAACAAACAGTAAAGGAATACACTGACACAGACACACCAGACCTGCCAACCTCTAAAAGCCCAAACGGAGAGTACCATGAAAAAAGGTGCCCCAAAACGGGGAGAAATGAGGCAAACTGGGGAGATTTTACATAATGAAAGCTATACCAATTTTCACAAGAGAAGACATCCCTCACCCACCCAAAAGTGGGTGGGAGATCACCCTGCCGGACAGGGAGAGTCGACAGGTCTGCACACACAGAAGTATTTATATATTCTTACGCTGTACTTCCACAATTTTCGTCCACCAAGTTCTACTCACATAGCATTGGTCAATATATACATATACAAACACATATTTATTATACCTATGATTTAAAAACAAAACAGTTGCAATCACCTATGCAATTTTGTTATATAATCAGAACTAAAACTTCTCTGCACTAATTACATATTATTAACACATTAAACTTAAAAAGCTTTTCATCAATAACAAACCACTAGCATGTATAATTGCGAACATGCTTCTAACAACCAAATTTATTTACAAATTTGTTTGAAAGCCTAAAATATGTAATCTTCATGACTTTGAGCGATTTATTGACTATACGATTACGGTACTCTCTTCCCGTTTCATCATATTTTACAAGGAGCAGAAACAAATTATATGGTAAAATATTAGTAAATAATACATCAATAATATACACAATTCTACAGAAAAATACATGATTAACAATGGTTTGTTTATCTACATGATTACTAATTGTTTCTACTTTAGGCACAAGGCCAGCAAATTACCCAGTGCATTACTGGTACTTTATTTTATCGACCTCGTAAGGATGAAAGGCAAAGTAAACCTCGGATTTCTAGTATAGGCACAAAGTCAGTAATTTGAGGGGAGGGGAAAGTCGATTAAATCAACCTCAGTACGTTACTGGTGCTTTATTTTATCGATCCCGTAAGGGTGAAAGGCGGGATTTGAACTCAGATCGTAGAGTCCGACTCTACCGATGGTGCCAATCCAACGCCCTTATTTATATGATTAATAATTGTTTCTATATTTGGCACAAGGCCAGCAATTACCCAGTACATTACTGGTACTTTATTTTATCGACCCCATAAGGATGAAAGGCAAAGTTAACCTCGACGGGATTTGAACTCAGGCTGTAAAGGTACGTAACTATGCTGGAAAGCATGGCGTTCGACCCTCCACCGATACTGCCAATCCACCGCCCTTATATGATTAATAATGGAAGCAGTACTCACCAGAGAACACGATGCTAAAATTAACACAAAGATAATATACACAAATCACAATCACAAATAAAAGCCTGGCTCAAGACGTATAAATCAAAAGATCGAATATTCAAGTTTTACGAGTAATGGCGCCACTAACGACATTCCTCTTGCCTATAATAAAACGCCAGTAGTACACGCTAACCCCACTTTATACTAAGGATGAGAACGTGAAGGTCTAGAAACGTTGATAATAAGGTTTAGACACTTTATTGTTTTAAAGAATATGCGAGAAACAAGCTCAAAATATGGAAAAAAAACATCATAAAAAAGATTATCTTGAGTACAGTTGTACACGTATGTATGTATGTATGTATGTATGTATGTATGTATGTATGTATGTATGTATGTATGTATGTATGTATGTATGTATGTATGCATGCATGCATGCATGCATGTATGTATGTATTTATGTATGTATGTATGTTTGTATGTATGTATGTATGTATGTATGTATGTATGTATGTATGTATGCATGCATGCATGCACGTATATATGCATTTATGGATGTATGCATGCATACATCCATAAATGCATATATACGTACATACATGCATGCATGTATGTATGTATGCATATATACGTACATACATGCATGTATGTATGTATGTATGTATGTATGTATGTATGTATGTATGTATGTATGTATGCATGCATGTATTTATGCATATATATACATATATATACGTACATACGTACTTATGTATGTATGTATGTATGTATGTATGTATGTATGTATGTATGTATGTATGTATGTATGTATGCATGCATGCATGTATGTATGCATATATATATGTATGTATATACGTACGCCCGTACTTATGTATACATGTATGTACGTACTTATGTATGTATGTAGGTACGTATGTAAGTATGTATGTATGTATGTACGTACTTATGTATGTATGTACTTATGTATGTATGTATGTGATAAGATAGTAATATTCTGTTTTTTCTTACTATAAACACAAGCCTTATAATTTAGGTAAAAGTAGAACGGAAATTTGTTATGGTCATGAGTCTCCCAAATGTAGAATCAGTAAAACTGAAGTGACTTCAACAGGAAATCGAAAATGCGCTGTGGAATCGATTTCTCAGGTCTTATCTCTCGCTCTACCAGTCACACTAGCTTTTTAGACGTATGCACTTGCATGAACGGCGGTTAATGTTTACATATATTTATTATCATAACATACACAAACACAGACACACAGACATACAGACACAGACACAGACACAGCCATAGAGACAGATAGACACAGACACACAGACACACAGACACACACACAGACACACACAGACACACACAGACACACACAGACACACACACACACAGACACAGACGCAGATGCAGACAAAGGCAGACTGACAGTCAGACGCACACACACATCCACACACACACACACACACACACACACACACACACACACACACACACACACACACACACTCCAACAGTGAACAATATAAAAGCAGATATGAAATCATTGTTAGATATAAAGGAAATATGTCAACATTACTTTATATTTGATTACCCTGTAATTGAAATGTTTTCTCCTGTGAATAAAAGCAATATTTTAGTCTCGTCTGTCCTCTTCTCGCGTGACAATATTCTATGGCGAAGCTTCTCGCCAGTTTTTGAATTATTTTGGCGCTACAAACCAAGTTGTTTTATTTTTTTCCACCAAGTTATGAAAAGATGGAGTGTTTTGTGAAGCTTTTTACATAACTAAGCATCACAATTATGGTAACGTTACCTGAAGGAACCACTAATTGGTCGGTTGAATTACCAAAAATAGTAGTCAAATATCCCTCAACTCAAATCCTATTGTATTTCATATTAAAGGGAAAGGGAGTAAGTAGATTATATGTTTACTCGATCAGCATTGCCTTATGGTAAAACAACAACAATAACACCATAACCACCACCACCACCACCACCACCAAAACATCAACAACAGCTACAATGACAACAACAATGACAACTCACCAAAAGATCCCCTATATCAGACGTATTTATGCGGTAAAATAAGAGACAAATCTTCATTGAATTTTAGCCTCCTTATAAAACGAAAGAAGCAGCATACATATCTGAAAAGAAAATTTTTTTTCAACATTACATAAACGTCGTATGATATTGGTTCTAGTTTGTTCGATGATGTTGGCTTATTCTATTGGAACTATCAATGAAAGTGAAGAGACTTCAGCTTGGAATCGAAAGTACACCATAGTTTCAAACTACACTATACTTACGTTTTGCAATTTGCTGATCGCCAGTCTGATATCTAAAGATTTATTATCTTTTC
>OZ024746.1:8600489-8602989 GCA_964016885.1 Eledone cirrhosa
ATTAATAGAATAAATAATAGGAACTTAAAAACTACTGATAATAGCATAAATAATATACAAGTTAACAAATGCAACTGTAGAGATAGATCTAAATGTCCGTTAAATAACAACTGCTTAGTTAAAAATATAGTATACAATTGTAATGTTAATACTGACTCTAATTCTTTTAACTACGTCGGTTCCACATCGACGGAATTTAAACTTCGCTATAATAACCACAAGAATTCTTTCACAGATCCAAATAAAAAATCTTCAACGGCACTATCAGGTGTACTCTGGCAACTTAAGCTAGATAACGTTAGATATTCGACGGCTTGGAATATAGTCTCAAGAGGGATTCCTTTTAATTCATCCTCTGAGACATGTGACCTCTGCGCAGAGGAGATATTCTTTATACTAAAATCTAAAAATTCCCTTAACCTACGGACAAATTTATTCAGTTGTTGCAAACATAGATTAAACTCAACGTTTAAATATAAATTTAAATTTAAAATGTAGTATATTTAGTTTGATTTATATTTATATGAGAACTAGCCGATAAATCTTTTGATTCCTAAATCTTTGATTCCCTCTTTTTACTGTTTATTTTATTGTATTTATTTTTATTTTTATTTTTATTTTTATCTAAACATTCCTCATGAAAAATTAAGCTACCCTAAAAGCCGATGCTCCAAATTTTATGAATTAACCTTACACTTGATAAACTTATATATTAAATATAGGAACATATGTAGACATTATTGGACATCATAACCTTTTTTTTTTTTTTTTTTTTTTTTGCGATATTCCTTGCTAGATGTGATTTGATAGATAATTTTTGGCTTTGTCTTGTAGTGAACTTGGCAATATATTGTCAATTAACCTTGAAGGGTTGTTCTTTGTGGTTTATTTTTTATTTTTATTTTTATTTTTATTTTTATTTTTATTTTTATTTTTATTTTTATTCTTTTAGTATTGTAGTATTCTATAATATTTTTATATTTTTATTTTTTATTTTTTATTTTATTTTATTTTTATTTTTATTTTTAATATTTTTATATGTAAAGTTTTAATACGTAATAATTTTAAAACATAGTATTTTTAATATGCAATATTTTTTTATTATGTAATATTCTTTCGTAATATTCTTTTTTAGTTTTCTATTCTATATTTTTATATTTTTATATATTTTTACTTATTATCATTATTATTGTTATCTCTGCTTATAATATAATATATATTTTCGATTAGTATATTGAAATCTGCTCTCTATTTCTGCTTGATAGATAATCTTGTAGAGTAATCGCAAGAATAATAATACGCTCAAATGTTTATACCACATTGAGAATGTTTTCCGGTAACTTTGAATTTGCGGAGTGAATCAGTTGGATTCACATAGACATATGAATTTTTTAAAAAACTAAACATAAGATAATGAATTTTCACGCATTGTGAATACTTGTTTCATTCAGGAATACTGATATTTACAATATAGTGTAAGTTTTATAAATACTAATACATTAAAACATAGGGTTTTCTACGCCTCGAATATGTCTGGCTATTTTTAAATTTTTCTCTCTCTATATCTCTCTATATCTCTCTATATCTCCCTTACATTAATACTTGAGCTAAATAAATAAATAAATAAATAAATAAATAAATAAATGCATCATTGATACACTTACTCAAAATGACCTCCCACTACCTAATTTTTCTATATCTATATTTATATATGTATCTATCTCTATTTCCTCTCTCTCTATATATATATATATCTCTTTCGGTCTCTTTACATGAAGCTCTTCGCTTTATCTATTTTTCCATCTCTCTATTTTGTCCCATGCATTTCTTCTTTTTCTTCTTTTTCTTCCTTTTCTTCGTTTCGTCTTTCTTTCTTTCTTATTTCCCTCTTTTCTCTCTCTCTTTCTTTCTCTCTGTATTTTCACTGCTAGAGTGAACCTCTTCAAATGAAGTTGATGTTTATTACGGTATGTCGAATATATTTATCTATAAAACTGTTTATATTGTATTTTGTCTGATGAAGGCATAGCATATTGTTAATATGATATCCCCGAAATATATATAATGAAATAAATATGGTTTTATAAATATAGTTTTCCATTTATTTAATATTGTATATATATATATATATATATATATATATATATATATACATACACACATATATATATATATACATACACACACATATATATATATATATGAACCTAATACCAATACGGTTTGTACTGCACTCTTCGTTAATGGCTTTGTTTTTTGTTTTTAACTTTATATATATATATATATATATATATATATATATATATATATATATATATATATATATATATATATATATTTATACATATATTCGCTTTACTTTCTTCTGTTCACCTGTTTGGAACAAATGTTGAGCATGCAGCGACATTAACTAGCGTTTAGTTCTTTTATATGTGCTCTATTATTTATAATATATTCAAGTACTGAATGAGGTTTTAGCTGGTTTCTTTTCTTTCCGTAA
>OZ024746.1:8605489-8612989 GCA_964016885.1 Eledone cirrhosa
AGATCTCGAAAAGGAATATGACCGCGTTTCTCAGGACCTGCTATGAAAGGTTCTGCAGAAGCATAGGATTGAATGTCAGCTTGCTACCCTGATGTCTCTATACGAATGCCAGAATATTTGTGTTCAGATAAATTAACTGCATTAGTTTGGTTTCTAACATGTTTTGGCTTTTAATATATTATCTTCTGAAATAAGCTAATCTGTTGGGGTGAAACGTTATGTTTAGATTTGATGAATTATGTAAGTTTCAAGGTATTTGTACTTTGACAATTTGTCAACCTCCTTTCTGGCAATATTTTGGTCAAAATAATTGACTTATTTGAGTACATACATTTTCGTTCCCTTTCTTAATAAGTATATTTGCAAAATTTTCTCTTTGGCCTCATTGTTAGACTGCACAGCTGCCTTTTTAGCTGACTGTGGACAGGCTGTTGTTATATACCTTGTTTAGAACATATTTGTACAAGTGAAGTTGTATACATTTATACAAATATGAATATTGTTTTCATGCTGAAGTGTCGGCATATTGCCAAGTGGCCAAAGCTGCTAACACGTTCGTGTCTGTGAATATAATTAAACCTCGAATGACGTGAGCAGCAAGAAATCGTGTGTTCAATTGACTAATACTGATTGTAGTTATATCTCCTAATTATTTGGAGCTAAGCACCTAAAATCAGACTATTTGTCTGTGTTTTTAGTCGAGATATTTTGAATCATTACTGTTTTCCATTCTGTCGAATCTTGAAGGGTATAGGCAGTTTTAATGTTTCTGGAGTACATGAAGATCCTGTTTATTCTAAAAATATAATCTAGTTAACCTTTAAAACCTAAAGAATTAAGCACACCTAGAAAAACATTTATAAAAGTCTTTATGGTAAAAGAAATTCCCAGTTCAAACTTCAACAATATCAATTTTTCCTTTCATTTCTTCAAAGACCGAGAACATAAGTTCCAGTTAACCAAGATATAAACAGTTATACCCTTTTCAAAAATTTGTGACCTTGTGCTTAATTTAGAAATAATTATTAATTTCATTAGGGTTGCGTGTTTATACGACATAATCAACCAGCATCATCTCATTTGTCTCGAATATGAGCAATGTTTTACTTTTAGTTTTATTGTATTGCTAGTACTCAACATATATAACGTACTTAGTAGGCATATATTTCTGTGTGTTATAATATATTTCAGTATCTCTTATTCTCCAACCACCCATTATTCAGTATATCACATTTCTAGTTTTTTATTTATTTAGATAATTTCTCCATTCTTTCGGAGATATTTTCTCACCAGTTGGGATTAATACGTCGATTAGTTGGTTTTAACTTGCAGTTCTTTGAAAATGATATCTCCAATATTCTCTTTTAATTTATGTCTTGTCTCCACCTTTTATATTACCTCTTCATTTCATCTTCACTAAATTACCCTGCCTCTTACTACTAAAACTACTACTACTACTACTACTACTACTACTGCTACTGCTGCTGCTGCTGCTGCTGCTACTACTACTACTACTACTACTACTACTACTACTACTACTATTACTACTACTACTACTACTACTACTACTACTACTACTACTACTACTGCTGCTGCTACTACTACTACTACTACTACTACTACTACTACTGCTACTACTGCTACTACTACTACTACTACTACTACTACTGCTGCTGCTGCTGCTGCTGCTACTACTACTACTACTACTACTACTACTACTACTACTACTACTACTGCTGCTGCTGCTACTACTACTACTACTACTACTACTACTACTGCTGCTGCTGCTGCTGCTGCTACTACTACTACTACTACTACTACTACTACTACTACTACTACTACTACTACTGCTGCTGCTGCTGCTGCTGCTGCTGCTGCTGCTGCTGCTACTACTACTACTACTACTACTACTACTACTACTACTACTACTACTACTACTACTACTACTACTACTACTACTACTGACCTTGTGCCTAAACCAGAAACCATTATTGCTAGGGCGGTAGATTGGCAGTATCGGTAGAACGCTGGACAACATTGTTGCTGCAAATAGTTACGGCCCTTTTCGCTCTGAGTTCAAATCCCCGCTGAAGTTAGCTTAGCTTTTCATCTTTACGGAGATCGATAAAATAAAGTACCAGTAACGCAGTAGGGTCTATTATTTATTCGACTTACTCCTTCCTTTCAAATTGTTGGCTATGTGCCAAACGTAGAATTAATTATTGTTGCAGCAAAGAATAGGTAGATTAGATAAGGCCGTTATATCTTCATTCCGTATCAGGCCGCGTTCAATCTCGACCTTTTATTCTTCCGGATTTCCACAGAATTAAGATTAGTCTAATGTGAAGGCCCATGGATTAGTGGCCCGTTGTTCGGCTTATGATCATACGGTTGTAATTTCGATATTCGGCAGCCGTTATGTCATGCTGAATTTCCTTGAGAACTACGTTAAGTGTGTGGGCTTGTCAGTGGAATGTTCCATTACTTGAGCGTTAATTTCATTGTTCAGAACCGACGGATGCCCGATGGATGTCCATTCCAACGCTTGCACACACACACAAGCACACATACACACATACACACAAGCACACACACAAACACAAGCATACATACATATTAGTCTTTACTGGGGGTAAGGATGATTTAAGCGATAACAACCTCTTCTACATATTGTCTTGTCTTATGTCTATGTAAGACATCAATTTTATCATTGATCATTCTTATTTACATTCATTTTGCCTTTCATCCTTACGGGGTCGATAAAATAAAGTACCAGTAATGTATTGGGATAATTGCTGGCCTTGTGCCAATAATAGAAACAATTATTATTGGTGACAAGAGGCAGTGGATTGGCAGTATCAGTAGAGGGTTGGACGCCATGCTTTGCAGCAAAGAGTTACGTCCCTTTATGGTCTGAGTTCAAATCCCGCCGAGGTTAACGTTGCCTTTCATCCTTACGGGGTCGATAAAATAAAGTACCAGTAATACACTGGAGTAATTGCTGGCCTTGTATCTACCGATACTGCCAATCCACCGCTTGGTGAGACATAATTATTGTCATCTCTAAGTCAATGGCAATATTATTCTGTTATATAATTTTTCAATAACAATGTCCATTCAAGCTGATCATTGGTCAAAGAATGTTCTAGCCTGGAACAGACGATCGTATCGTCTGTCGTTGCAGTCTATCATGTAATGATGCATTGACTAAATTTTACATTTATATATATATATATATATATATATATATATATATAGAGAGAGAGAGAGCGCGAGAGGCAGAAAAAGAGAAAGAGAAACAAAGAGAGAAAGAGAAAGATACACACACACACATAAATATATATATACATACACACGTTCTTCTTCTTCATCTTATATATATATATATATATATATATATATATATATATATATAATTAAATGTATGGCGAGATGTTTTAATAATATATTGTCCACAATAAGAGGTATGTTAATAGTAAAAAAAAGAAAAACGAGACAAAGGTAGTAAAATGTATGAATAGGAAAATCTAGTTATATATTTAATTGTTTCTACTTTTGGCACAAGGCCAGCAATTACCCAGTGTATTACTGGTACTTTATAGTTATATATTTAATGAGCACAATTTAAAGAGGTGTTACTCCTTAAGCGAAGTCATTGATTACATTGATACATGAGACAAGGGTATAATATAAATACCTCCATAATAAGTGTATAAGGCACGAGGGTCCTTCACTCTCCTCTTTCTTTCATTCTCTCTCACTCCTCACTCTACCCCCCCCCCTCTACACACACACACATACATACACATATATAATAATAAAAGAACGATTTGTTATGTCTTCATGACGTTTATTGGATGGTGACGCGCGTTTCTCTATTGATCAGCTCAAAGTTAGATCTGTATCCACCAATAATTATGTACTTACCTATTGCAATCTATTAATGCAAACATGACTTAATTACTGTTGTGGCTTTTGGTCTGTTTTGCATTTCTCTCTCTGTATGTTGCGAATGATCTCCAATGTACGTTTTTCTAACGCTTTCACAAAATAATTGTTTCTACTTTTGGCACAAGGCCAGCAAATGCCCAGTACATTACTGGTACTTTATTTTATCGACCCCGTAAGGATGAAAGGCAAAGTTAACCTCGGCGGGATTTGAACTCAGATCATAAAGGGCCGTAACTATGCTGGAAAGCATGGCGTCTGACCCTTCTGTGTGTGTGTATGTGTGTGTGTGTGCGGGTATGTACGTGCCTGTGTGTGTATGTGTGTGTGTGCGTGTCTCTGTGCGTGTGTGTGCGGGTATGAACGTGCGTGTGTGTGTATGTGTGTGTGCGTGTCTGTGAGTGTGTGTGCGGGTATGAACGTGCCTGTGAGTATATGCGTGTGGGTGTGCGTGTCTGTGAGTGTGTGTGTGGGTATGAACGTGCCTGTGTGTGTATGTGTGTGTGTGTGTGTGCGTGTCTGTGTGAATGTGTGCGGGTATGAACGTACTTGTGTATGTATGTGAGTGTGCGTGTCTGTAGGTGTGTGTGCGGGTATGAACGTGCGTGTGTGTGTATGTGTGTGTGTGCGTGTCTGTGAGTGTGTTTGTGCGGGTATGAACGTGCCTGTGTGTGTATATGTGTGTGTGTGTGCGTGTCTGTGAATGAGTGTGTGCGGGTATGAACGTACCTGTGTGTATATGTGTGTGTGTGTGCGTGTCTGTGAGTGTGTGTGTGCGGGTATGAACGTGCCTGTGTGTGTATATGTGTGTGTGTGTGCGTGTCTGTGAGTGTGTGTGTGCGGGTATAAACGTGCGTGTGTGTGTATGTGTGTGTGTGTGAGTGTCTGTGAGTGTGTGTGTGCGGGTATGAACGGCCTGTGTGTGTATGTGTGTGTGTGTGCGGGTATGAACGTACGTGTGTGTATATGTGTGTGTGTGTGCGTGTCTGTGAGTGTGTGTGTGTGCGGGTATGAACGTGCGTGTGTGTGTATGTGTGTGTGTGTGAGTGTCTGTGAGTGTGTGTGTGCGGGTATGAACGGCCTGTGTGTGTATGTGTGTGTGTGTGCGTCTGTATACATATATGTATGTACGTGTACATACTTATATTTAAGTAACAGCCGTACTAAGAGTGGGAAATGAAATTTCGTTTCATTTTTTCCGTTTATCGTTTTCGGTGCACCCAGCCGATTAACCCACTCGATATGCAAATTAGCTTGCTCACCCGTTAATATGCATAAGGTAAGTATATACGTTCAACAATCTGGCAGGAAGGTATACGTTGCTGACGATAGCTAATAAGATTGAAACTAGTACAGCTTCCTTTGTCAGTGTTGAACAAACGAACAACGATGGTTGCTGGACACTACGGCTTAATACGGGATGTTTGTTTACAAACAGACCGAGCATTATAATAAATGTTCGGTGAATCCATACGTACATATATATATGTGTGCATGTATTTATATATATATACATACTACTGTGCGTCTGTATACATATATGTATGTACGTGTACATACTTATATATATATATATATATATATGTGTGTGTGTTTGTGTGTGTGTGTATGTATATTTATGTACATATGTACATATATAGTAGTATATATATATATATATATGTATCCCAGTACAACCTGTCCCATGGTCGGGTCGTTGGCGACTAAACTGGCAACCCCACCAAGGTTTCTTGGTGAGGAGGGTGACTTTGGACATCCTGCAGGACTAAAAACAAAACCTGTCAAAGGGCAAAGGAGCTCTTAAGAGTCAATGGCCATCCAAAATCACCGGGAGAGATGACCCCTTAGCCTTTGTCAAGGCAGAATTCTAGGAGAAGGAAAACTCTGATATAACACTTGCAACCCTGATGGTATCCAATGATGTTGACTTGTTCTTCTTTTTGGTAAATATCATCTTGGTTAAGAGAGTGGGACTGGCTTTGTGCAGTGCCTTTGCTCACTATAAAAGCTTCACGGCACAGGCATTGCTTTATATCTGGAGATCTCTCTGCACTTGTCGTCACATGGTACCATGGGCCCAGCACTATGTGTCAGTAATTGTCACAAGTGTAGTGTTTGTACCAGAGTTTTCAAGTCGCTGGCTGGACTAAAAAGTCACACTCGTTCAGCGCATCGGTAGGGGTTCTCCTACATGGATATAAAGTAGTGGCCGTACTCGAAAACGAGTTGGCAGCCACCATATATATATATATATATATATATATATATATATATATATATATATATATATATATATATGTATATATATATATATATATATATATATATATACTACTATATATGTACATATGTACATATATATACATGTACATATATATATATGTACATGTATATATATGTGTGTGTTTGTTTGTGCGAATGTATATATATATGTACATATGTACGTATATAGTAGTATATATATATATATATATATGTACATATATAAATATATATGTGTGTATGTATATATATGTACATATGTACATATATAGTAGTATATATATATAGTAGTATATATATATATATGTACATATATATATGTGTGTATGTGTGTGTGTTTATGTATGTATATATATATATATATATATACATATGCGCACATATAGTATATATATTTATATATATATGTATATATATACTAGCATGCAAGCTAAACCAGAATTCAGTCGCTTATGACGACATGATACCAACATCAACAATACTTCTTGTATGTATGTACGTATGTATGTATATAATTATATATATGTACTTACGTACATATACTCAAAAAGATCATATTTTTACAGTTAGAGCAGCAACAATTTGAAGGAGAAATTCAGAGACAAAAATAGAGAAATGCAGACAATGAACGAACGGTTTCGAAAGGAACATGTTGGTATAAAAACATAAGAATTATATTTTCGTACAAGATGTAAGAGATAATCATCTCTGGAAAATGCAGAGGAGATGGTACCTAGCCGCCAGCGATGGAGGGCTCTACGCTCGATAACACCTTTGTGACCGCTACCCAGGATGATCCCAGACTCATCGAGCTAGAGCGATAGATAGCTATGTAGATAGACAGACAGTCAGACAGACAGACAGACAGATAGATAGATAGATAGATCTCTGCATCTAAACACTAAAATTGCTATGGAGATGTGTATCAAGTTAAAAAAGACTTGAGAGGACGTACAGTGGTCAGCCGGGTGGGCTACCGTTGATCCAATGGAGGGATTTTCCAACATGCAAGAAGATATGTTTATGTGTGTCCAAGTACACACACACACGCGCACACACACGCACACACACATATATAAAGAGTGAGACAAGCAGACAGATAACAATATTGACTGATAAAATACTGAATTCTGGCGTCAATGAGAGCAGCAAAAAGGACGATTTATTTTGATAAGCAACGTTCGTGTGTGTCAGACGGCAAAACATTACTTATACTTCCATTATAACAGAGATATCATGTTAAGAGCAGAGTATAGCTGATCATAGTGGAACATCTCCGGTGTTGAGCTG
>OZ024746.1:8620489-8625489 GCA_964016885.1 Eledone cirrhosa
TGAAAATGTTCACGACCCCGACGGCAGAGCTCGAGCCCTTTCGACGGCTATTTCTGGATAAAATAAATAATAAAAAACACTAAAGTCTAAAACTGCAGCTATATTTTTAGCTGGTATTGCGTTTTCGGCCAATGCTCTACAGAATTTACTGGGGTGGAGGTACTGAGGCTAAAAAGGCACGATGGGCTGCCTCAGGGTAAGTGAAAGAGGAAAAACGAAAAGTAAGAGGAGAGGGAGTGGAAGGAAGTGAGAAGAAGAGATAAAGGCAAAAAAGAAAAGAAGTACATCTACCTATATATGCTGGGGTTTCCCCTATCTTGTTCGGCAAGTGGGGAATAGAAGGGTGTTACAGCCATTGTCTACCCACCCGGGTCATGAGAGCGTTTGAGGGCAAGATAAGTCCTACGCAATCGGTGTTTACATGCGGTTACAAGTTCAACTTTTTTGTTTAGGAGTTGGTCCTTCGTAAACAGCATTTGTATTGTTTCATCCGAGCATAAGTTACACGGACGGCGTCCTCCCGTGTAGGAGTTAGCCCTGGAAAGTAAGCTCCAAGTAAGATGGTATGTGGTGTTATTATCTTGGAGGTCCCAGACGTGGCCCGAAAGTGTAGTGGCATGTCGCCGGGCTTGGATTCTGAACGTATGTCGGTGTTGGTAGAGCCGGGTCTGAAAGTCACAAGCGGTTAATCCTATATAGGCCTTGTTGGAGTATATATATATATATATATATATAAGGTAAGTTATTCCGGGTTGAATCGGAGGTAACCACAGTAAGTAAGGTACTCAATACATAGCAGAGTATAAAAGATTCCTGATGATTTCTCAAGAATGAAACAGTTCTAGTCCTGTAGAATCTCATCTATATTATATATATATATATGTATATATATGTATATATATATATATATATATATATATATATATATATATATATATATATATATATAAAATAACAATTGTCAGCAATGAGATTAAAAACCTTTTTTGTATAGCAAACCGTGTCACTCTTCTTTCCTGATTTATCATTACTCCAAGTGTTTACAACATAGGAATTACAGCGTACTCGCAACATCACTATGGTAACGCCTTGTTGAGTCAAACTTAGCCAAGCGTTGATATCATCCCCTACCCGGAGTACCATAACTGGACTACACTTAAGTGGACTACCTATAACAATAATTTGTTACCCCGTATATATATATATATATATATATATATATATATATATATATATATATATATATATATATATATATATATATATATATATATATATATATATATATATATATTTATATACATATATATATATATATATTTATATATACATATATATATTTATTAAAATAACAGATTAAAGTTTAAGCAAAGAATCGCTGCCTTCACCTTTTCTTTGCTTAAATTTGCTCTAGGGTTCTTATATATTAGATATAGATTTTTCCTTATCGAGCCCTCTTTGGATTTTAGTCTTCGGATTTATTATTATTACTATATATATTTATATATATATATATACATATATATATACTACTAAGACTCTGGGATTGTATGCTTGTCTGTTATTTAATCACGTCGGTATCCTTGAACGTATTTTTGGGCTTCATATAACAATTTTGGTGAGCATTATAGATTTATCTTAAAATACTACCTTTTTATATTCAAATTATTTTGATTGAGAGATTGCGTGAGAGACATTCAATGTAATGACAGAGAAAAACTTTAAATACTCCAATGAACAAATAAATATAGTTTTTGTGTGAATGCGTCAATGTATGTGTACGTAGGAATTGTAGGAGTTAATGTGTACGATTGTGTGCGTGAGTATGTTTTGGATTTCCTTCAAATACCCCGAAAATAGAATTTCTGTAGCTTGAATAAAAAAGAAAATCTACTTAAATTTCCATTCTTTTTAAAATATATCCTTTCAGCCATTTAGATTTCTACCACGTTCCACATATTCTGTATTCCCCCTATATATACACACCATACGTGTAAGACCACAGACATACACACACTCATTCATTATGATCGTCAGCTGCACCACCAGTAGAACCACCAGCATAATCCCTCGCCTCCTCCGCACCATCATCACGCAATTCCACCTCATCAACCACCTATTCGATATTTTCGCTACTATGTTGTTTTAAAACATAATTCTTTAATATATTTTACTAGACGCCAGTGTTAGAAAGGGAAAACATACTTGACATATTCCGACAAATCACTCGATATTTTCACAAAAGTACACACCACCTAGAAAATATATATTCTGAAAAATGTCTTACAAGAGGAAAAGAAACTTAAAAAGGATTTAAAAAAGAATATTACATAATTTACAACAGCCAGTCAACCATTCTTTTTCCAGAAGATAATAAACATCTGCCTTCACTACATATTGCAGATTTTGAATCTTCAGGATAGTGTCAAATGTAGTTTATTCTTCTTAACGTAATTTTACTAATCCAATGTTAATGATTTTATGAAAGTCTTTCGTAGTACGAGGATGGGCTGAAACGTTCAATGGTTGACTATAAAGGAGTGATGCTAGGGCTATGAAATCTTGCGTGGATTAATTTCAGCACTTCTTATTAATAACTGCACTGCTTTTTCCAGGGACTTTGTTAAAAAATGAACTTCATTTGGTCAATGAGAGTATCTTGGTCAGCCTATAAAAGAGTGATACTAGAGCTGTGAAATCTTGCCTGCATTAATTCCAGCGGTTCTTATTAATAACTGTACTGTTTCTTTCCAGAGAATATTTTGAAAAATAAACCTCATTTCGTCATTCCATGAGAGTACCTTGTCATATACGACAAGAAAGAAACCCTTGGCTATACAATAGATGAATATGTCATTAAAATTCATAAAAAACATAGTAGGCATAGATCATAACTACAAACGCATTGTAAGGATATAATAAAAACAAATCCTTCTTATTGACATGTAATCAAAGGGAAGTAATCCGCAGAACGTACTGCAAATAATGTGATGTATATATTTCCCAACAGTTGAAGTACGGTAGTTGTTATAAATTGTTTCTACTTTTGGCACAAGGCCAGCAATTACCTCCAGTGTATTACTGGTGCTTTATTTTATCGACCCCGTAAGGATGAAAGGCAAAGTTAACCTCGGCGTGATTTGAACTCAGACCATAAAGGGCCGCAACTCTTTGCTGCAAAGTATGGAGTCAGACCCTATATATACATTCATATATATATATATATATATATATATATATATATATATATATATATATATATATATATATATATATATATATATATATATATATATATATATATATATATATATATATATATATATAATGTATTTTGCAATACACTTTATGCTTAATTAAAAGCATTTTGAAGACCGTAAGCTATTGTTTTAAAGTAGTGACAAATTCACTCACTTTGATCTCAGAAAACAGGGGAGATAAGCCGACAAGACTTGTTTCGCTTTGGTTGAAGCTTATCAAGGCCAACTACCCTGTGATCTCAGTAAACAGGTGGGGTAGTTGGCCTTGATAAGCTTCAACCAAAGCGAAGCAAGTATTGTCGGCTTATCTCCCCTGTTTTCTGAGATCAAAGTGAGTGAATTTGTCACTACTTTAAAACAATAGCTTACGGTCTTCAAAATGCTTTTAATTAAGCATAAAGTGTATTGCAAAATACATTATATATACATCCATATATATATTGCTATTTCAGAGCTCCAATTCTAACTTTTAATTTCTGCCTGACCAACAACCGCTCTGCATAATCAGCTCCTGATTATTTACTAGATTTCTATAAGAATATAACATCAATGATCTCAGTAAACAGGTGGGGTAGTTGTCCTTGATAAGCTTCAACCAAAGCGAAACAAGTCTTGTCGGCTTATCTCCCCTGTTTTCTGAGATCAAAGTGAGTGAATTTGTCACTACTTTAAAACAATAGCTTACGGTCTTCAAAATGCTTTTAATTAAGCATAAAGTGTATTGCAAAATACATTATATATACATCCATATATATATTGCTATTTCAGAGCTCCAATTCTAATTTTTAAATATATATAGATATTTATATATATAGTGATATAGTGAAGAATAAGATGGTCGGCAGTACAAAAAGGGTTTTATTTACAGTATTAACTATTGTTTCATTGATCAGGTGAGTCTAAAGGCCGCTAATCACCCAAAGTTTTGTCACTCGACCTTAAATACAGAGTGTGTCTCTGATCAAATCATGTATATATATATATATATATATATATATATATATATATGCAAAAGTTCTATTTAAAATTGTTGGGATACAACAAGTAAATATTTTATAACTGATATAAAGCACTCGACAAGTTTTTGGAGTAGATATACGATATTAAATAAATGGAAACTATATTTATAAAACCATATTTATTTCATTATACATATTTCAGGAATACCAAATTAAAATATGGTATGCCTTCATCCAGACAGCTTCCAAAAATAATGGTCGCATCTAATAGGGTACGTCAAAATTATTTATAAAACTGTTTATATATTGTATTTTGTCTGATGAAGGCATACCATATTTTAATTTGGTATCCCTGAAATATGTATAATGAAATAAATATGGTTTTATAAATATAGTTTCCATTTATTTAATATCGTATATATATATATATATATATATTTGAAGATTTTTTGCAAACACATGGATAAATAGATGGATAAGAAGAAAGGTCAGAATCCTGAAGAAGACTGTTGCATCTTCCAATAACATAAATGATTGTAGGTTGGCGTGAGAGGGTCATGGGAGAGGAGGAATATAAATTAAGAAATGGTGGTGGCGGTGTTGGTGGTGGTGGTGGTGGTGGTGGCAGTAATGGTGTTGGTGGTGGTGGTGGTGATGGTAGTGGTGGTGACAGTGGTGGTGTTGGTGGTGGTGTTGTTGGTGGTGGTGTTAGGGGTGTTGGTGTTGGTGGTGGTGGTACTGGTGGCAGTAATGGTGTTGGTGGTGGTGGTGGTGGTGATGG
>OZ024746.1:8636932-8649432 GCA_964016885.1 Eledone cirrhosa
ATCTCATTCTCACTTCCCCTCTCTCACTTTCTATCCTTCTATGGAATAAAGCTGCTGTGTTCAGACCTGGAGAGGAATGGGCTCCGTTGGGCTTTAAAATACTCTAGAAACACCGTTTGTTTTTGTTATTGTTGTTACAGCTCAAACCTATGCAGGTTTAGCTGGCCTCCTCCAAGGTATATCTCGTTGGAGGTGTCTTGGGTGATTTAATGATAGGGACCCACTCCTATCATCTCATTTCTACAGCTGAGTAAACTGGAGCAATGTGAAATAAAGTGTCTTGCTCAAGGAAACAACACATCACCTGGTCTGAGAATTGAACTCACAACCTTTCGATTGCAATCCCAATGCTCTAACCACTAAGCCACGTGCCTTCACACCGTATGCCACTACGACACCCTTACAACTCTATCAGGAGTTACGGGACCATACTATATAGTTATATGTCTTCTATTGTTAGTAGTGGCTGGTTCCATACGTTTTTATCTCTATTAAAACTAGGAGCGTTTTATCGCTTATTCTGTGATGATTGTTTCAATATCTATTTCCTTTTCTTTCAGCTTACTTTTAGGAGTCCCGAAGCGTGGATCACATGAGCGTTTTTTTCTTATTGAAAATTGACAAACGTTAGAATCGCATTACCTAAAATAGATTTCTACTGGAGGAGGATCTCCTATATTTTGTTTCTTGAGAACCGCAAAAGAGATAATCATTTATTTATTTATTTGTTTATTTATTTGTTTATTTATTCATTTGTTATCTGGAATGTGATATATGCCACGACATTCACCCCACCCCCACCCCCCAAAAAAATCCCAACAAAAACACAAAAAAGTAGAAAACAACAACAACCGGAAGTCACGATATCTAGAAACCACAGACACGCGCAAACAAAGCTTGAAAAATAGAGACTCTCTTTGATGAAACAATGCCCGAAACACTACACCATAATGTTTAACATTATCAGTGCTAAGTCTATTGATTTGTGAGGATTGCTACATCCTAAAATTTGACCTGAGTCCAAACAAAATAAATCTGAAATAATTAGATTAACCACACTACCTGTTTATTTTTTTAGTTCTATTACTTAAAAAAAAAAAAATATGAACTCACAGAATACACAACAGATCAAAGTAAATAATTTCGACAGTAAAGAGAGCCGTGGAATGGGTAATGAGTGCCAATTCTCTGACATTGCTGAGCGGTTTCAATTCATACCCATAAATATTTCATTTTCTTTTTTATAGTGTGTGTGTGTGTGTGTGTGTTTGAGTCTGTGTGTACAAAGTCTATATTTACCGTTGCAAATCACTGTGTGGTGTTATGTCCCCTTTATTTCAAATGTCTGAGTGCTTTGTCCAACAGGGTTTTAATTTAATTTTCGTCGTACTTTGTTTTGTTATAAGGAAAAAGACTTTATGAAGGCGCATGTTTTAGTGGTTATAGCATTGGGATTGCAATCGAAAGGTTGTGAGTTCAATTTTCGGACCAGGTGATGTGTTGTTTCCTTGAGCAAGACACTTTATTTCACGTTGCTCCAGTTTACTCAGCTGTAGAAATGAGCTGATAGGACTGGGGTCCCTATCATTAAATTACCCAAGACACCTCCAACGAGATATACCTTGGAGGAGGCCAACTACACCTGCATAGGTGTGAGCTGTAACAACAACAACAAAGGACTTATCAACTAACAGTCGTGAAACCATTTACGGAGCTTTTACAGATTCAACTGGACAGTTGAAAACGTTCTTATAATGAGTGTTCTTACTGATAACTACTCATGTGCGCCTGCCACATGTGAAATTTTCCTCCTCTGTTAGCCTACATCCAGCTGTATATCATGTACACAGTTTACGATGGGTGTATATTCTAGAAATCCTGAAACTAGGTTTGTATCGGCGAGAATAAGCATATGGAACAAATTTATGTTTAAAATAAAATAATTCAGTGTTGTAAGCATGTGGGAAATAAATATTTATCAACGTTTCAGGTGCAGGTGCTTTCTTTTTTCAAGATTTAGTAGATAAAAATTAAGAAAGGAAGAAATATTTCTACGTGTGTCATTTCACCGAGTCCAAATAGCAATGGTGTGTTTTGAGTAAGTCGTCTCTTGTGGAGGAGAGTATTCATAGAGGTTTAGAAAAATGGCAAAATGATGATACAAGGATAAAAGAAAGAACAAAGTAACAAGCTATAGCAGTAGAAACTGCAGCAACAGCAGAAGAAACAACAGCAACAGCAACAGCAGAAGCAACTGCAGATAAATTTTAGTTGCTGCATGCGAGTTTGCATGTGTGAGGGGATGATTGGGAAGATCCGCATGCTGGGAATGTCGGCTGTATGTGTAGGTGGGGAATGAAAGTAGAAGGAATTAGATGGAAAGAAATCGATTATTGAATCCAGCAGATGCGAACGTTCTCAAATGGAAAAAAAATCAATCATTGTTCTCGAAATATACGAGTGAGGATGTCGGCCGTGGTGCTGGAGAAGTCCAACCATACATAGGTAGATGGCGCTAGAAGTGGCAAATAGACTTGAAATATCAAACTACAGGTGAGAAATATTTCTTCCTTCAAATGTTCTCTAAAACGATCTACCAATTTGCAGTTAGTCTCGCCTATAAAGAAGGAACCATAGTGTTGACATTTTATGCAATAAATTACCGACAAAAGTACTCATCCCCTTTCAATTTACCCACGGCCGATAATTTTACCCGCAACTCATATTCATTCCTCATTCTCCACTCTACTAATAAATATTTACCCACACTAACTTCCGATATTAATTAAAATCAAAATTCACTGAAAAGCCGAAGCATAACTCCTTTCTTCATTTCGCAATTTCTCATTTCTTTATGTTACCCCCCCCCCCCCCAAACGCCTTTGTGTGAAACATTGATGTGACAATTCCACGTGACTTGCTGCATTATCTTTGATTCTAACGAGGTTGACTTTGCCTTTCATCCTTACGGGGTCGATAAAATAAAGTACCAGTAATGCACTGGGTAATTGCTGGCCTTGTGCCTAAAGTAGAAACAATTATTTTGTCACACAGTACCGAGCTCATTTGTATTGTAAACACACACACACACACACACACACACACACACACACACACACACACACACACACACACACACACACATATATATAAATATATATAGGGTTTGCCGAACATACTAGCCGAAACCGCTTGTCTCCGCGGTCGGGATTTTACATATATCTATCTATCACCTCTCTCTCTCTCTCTCTCTCTCTCTATATATATATATATATATATACATATATATACATATATTTATGTGTGCGTGCGTGTGTGTGCGCGCGAGTATGTTTGAATCTCTGTGTGTGTATGTGTGTGTTTATGTATGTGTGTATGTATGTGTGTGTATGCGTGTGCGTGTAGTTGAGCCTGCTTATAAACCAGTATGTGTAGAGCTATCCCATTCGTTTCAAAATACGTAACTTTGAGAGTTAATAAGAGTTTTGTTCGTAAGTTCCTGGCTAAAATAAATACTGCGGCCAATATGGTCAACTAAAACCAGGAATCCTGAAAGGTGAAAATTAAGAGTAACTACTTTCAGATACCAACTTTAAAATCTGTTGAAATATTCATTAGCAATTTCTCTAGCGATCTAAATAGCTCCCTGTACATGAATAAGGAAATACTTAGGCGGTACCTTGATTTTCAATTGACGTCTACACCATATGCTTCCTTCAGGTGTTAATAATCTTGTAACATTTTCAAATATTATAATCTTATCTGAAGATCTGTGGGAGTTAAAATGGATAAACATTGACGTTTCATAAGTTAATGGTAGTTCTTTCTTTGTTTTGTAATTTATTGATAAAGGTACAGGTGTAAATCCCCCACCTTTGTAGGAGTAAATGTGATTCAGAAATTTAATGTAGAATATCATTTAAAGTTTGCTTGTACTACTGTGACCTTCAATTGTTTGAGGAAGAGGATAATTGCTTTTGACATAACCACTTAAATGAAATCTTTTAGCAGAAGGAGAAATAAATTCGTTTGTGCCATTCCCTAACCGATGCAAACTATTCCACATCGGAAAGCTAAACAGGGAATTTGTCTCCATTGATAGGCAACTTTCTTCTTTCTATTCAGTGTTCTTTACGAAGATAATACTTCTGATTCTTTCGATAAAGACAAAATGTGACAATATGAAAAGCTGTGACGTCCATGTTTTTATCAAGGACATTAAAATTTTCCGGCTATGTTTGTTTTAAATAATTATTAAAATAAAGAAAGAATAGATACAATGACAAATGTATAAATCGATAGCAAAGTTTCAGACAACTTTCTACAGATATCACTGTTTACCAGTTTAATATTATTAAAGTAATCGAACCAACAAATAAAACCCAGCAACTAAATTACAAGGACCGCAGTGAATGAAGTATGTAAAAAGTGTTGTGTGTATTGCGATAGAGAAAGGCCGAGAGATGTGGTTGGTGTGAGACGCGGCGTTCAAGATAGATAATAAAAGTAAAGTTTATGTGAATACAGAGAGTACAAAAGGGATTAACACTGACTTCTTCATTCATCTCATGTTTTAATTATCTCTCCCTTCCGTTCAGTATAATATCCCATCCTTCAACTGACATTTGTAAATCGTGACAGAACTAACAAAAAGGTTACGTATGAATTACTTTTATATATATATATATATAACTCTTTTCCTAAATATATATATATATATATATATATATATATAAAACTGTATATATATATATATATTATATATATATAGAGTAATAATAAATGTGAAGACTAAAATCCGTTAAGGGTGAAAGCAACGATTATTTGCTTAAACTTTAATCTCTTCTTATGATATATATATATATATATATATATATATATATATATATATATATATATATATATATAGGAACGAGTAGGACCCCGACGGCTGAGCTCAAGCCGTTTCGATGGTTAATTCTGAGTCCAGAATTAGCCGTCGAAACAGCTTGAACTCAGCCGTCGGGGTCCTACTCGTTCCTATTACCCACTCTACTACCCTAAGTATTGAGTACTTTGGTGCGTTATGGTCCATTTGGTTCCTTACCACATTTTCTTCGTTATATACATATATATGTATATATATATATATATATATATATATATATGTGTGTGTGTGTGTGTGTGTGCTTGTTTTCCTGTTTGAGCTTATATTTGCACCTGTCTGAAAGCCGGCGTCGTTGTTTATGCTGTGTTCTTATATTGTCGCATAACGTGAAGGTTTGACAGTGTTGAAATGTGGAGCTTAAAGAAGTTTTGGGGGTTGATATGGTATTGCTACATCATGTTTACAATTCAATATATATATATATATATATATATATATATATATATATATATGTGTGTGTGTGTGTGTGTGTGTCTGATGGTAGCTAAGATGCTTCCATAGGCGGTATGCCGGTTGAGCACTCTATGCTCTTACAGAGCAGAGTATGATAGAATAGAAAACGAAAAATCAGTGATGCATCTGAATTCAATGTATTGTGTGCTACAATTGTTTCGCCGGCGGACAGCTCGAGACGCGATCATTGTGGGGATCTGTCTGATTCTGGACCCGCAGGTTCGACGGACACGTCTAATGATTTCGGAGTATATTCTCTCACGTCTCGCGTCTCGAGCTGCCCGCCGGAGAAACAATTGTAACACACAATACATTGAGTTCAGATCTCTCTCTCTCTCTCTCTCTCTCTCTCTCTCTCTCTCTCTCTCTCTCTCTCTATATATATATATATATATATATATATATATATATATATATATATATATATATATATATATATACAGCATTGTGTCAGCCGGAGGCTATGATAGAAGACATTTTCTCAAGTTACAAAGTGGTGCAATCATGCCCAATAACAATATGATTTCCAAAAGAAATGTTTAATCACCCTACTAACATTGTACACATTGTAGACATTTCAAATAACTCCATACCAATGATTTCTGGCCGCTTAATCACATTGTTCAGCTGATAAAGTGCAATGAACGCCTTGCAACACTCTAGATGCCAGTCTCCCACAACCTTGGTCTGCACTTGACTCAGGAGTGTAGCTCAGTCAATGAGACAAACTGCGGAAAAAAAAATATGATAACGAAAGGCTTCGCTTTCGTTATCATAGTCGTTTTGGTACTTGAAGTAATTCGATATATACGTTAGCCGTAGAGTGTGTCTTCGCATCAATAACGATGCACCACGAGGCTACCATGGAGTGGATGGTAGTAGATGGATTTTCTGACTAGCGGTACTTGACCCTTTCACAAAAAGTAGAACTTGCGTTCCGATGTGATCAAGTGCTTTTTGGGGGGCATAATTCTTTCAAATAAAAATATTGTCTTAAACGAAGTAAAGAAGTAGAAAGCTGTCAAAATACAAGAATCTTGAAATTGAAACAAGAATAATAGTGATAGCAAAACAAAATAAGTGAGAAAAAGGAAGGAGATGAAAATATAAAAAAAATACAACATAAATAAAAAAAAACAACCGAATTTAAAGAACGCCCAAAACAAATGTTTCTTATTAAAGCGCAAAAATGTCCGCAAGTATGAAAAACACCGACGCTACTTTGAACAAAACCAACAGCTCGATTCCAGCCCCGAACGATTCTACCATAGAAATCAATGCTGTATCACTCCCAAATGGGTAGAAGAATTCTGAATGGCAGTGGAGACTTCTGGTGTCCTTGGCCCCAGGGATACCTCCCTATTCACCACCATAGGCGCTGAGCTAGCCAGCCGCAGATGTGACCCTCGCGAGTCTTCTAGCGCATCTCCCTTACCATCCTCCGGGGAAACGCCTTCTCCATCCTGTCCGCAGGGGCTGTGGGGAGGTCAGCACGTGGGAGCCCTTTTACTCACCATACGGATTAATAGGCAAAGTCCATATTATTATAAAGCGAATCGTTATCTACAAAGCCTTGACTACAATGATATCGCAACCTCTGACCAAAAGACCGGGAGAAAGACAGACTGTTTCCAGAAGAGAAGAAAGGAAGCTGCAAAAGCTCATACAGTTGTAAGAATCTGTTACTGATCCACAAAGGGACATAAATGAAGACTGCAGAAAGAATAAGAGGAGTCTTAGTAAGACATAGATGAGTTTTTATAGTATACTCCACGCGTGGGTACTGGAAACACTAGACGTGTATAGGTTAGCACCAATATTAAATAAAATACATCAAACATATCATTCAGATGATGTAGACAGTTCTACAGATATCGATAAAAGAGGAGGTTATAAAAAATGTGTCAACTAATCCAACTCTCGTAACAACCGAAGATACAAACCCTAGGTTTATATCATTTTTGCGGTATTATGTATATTTAAAATGCGCAAAATACCGCAGAAATTGAATGTCGAATTGTGTAGAGAATCGTGGCGGGAAGGCAATCGTGTGTATAACAAAATCTTTTATTTGCGCTAAGAACCTTTGAATAGAGGACAAAACTAGAACATTAAGAATTTAAGAAATTAAGCAAATAATCAAACGAGTAACTATAAATAAATAAAAAAAATAACTAATGTGTACAATAAAAATAAGAAAATATATGACTGAAATTATTAGAAAACGGAAAGAACGCCCGAAGACAAACTGGCAGTCGATAGGAATATGAAAAAGAAACGGGGAAGTTCTGGCAAATTCTTGGGACATCTAAGGAGGCCGCAAGGAAATGAATGGCTCACCACATAACATAATGTCTTGATAGCAGAGATATGAAAACCATTCAAAGGCAGCTGCTTTTAAGAAAAAACAAAGCTAAAAATAAATTAAATGAAAGATAAAAATAAATAAATAAAGACAACTAGCAATTTAAAATGAAATACACTAAAACTAGTAGTTAGCAGTTGCGAAAACCACGACGACGACGACGACGACCACGACCACCACCACTACTACTACTACTACTACTACTACTACTACTACTACTACTACTACTACTACTACTACTACTATTTTCCTTTACTGGTCTCAGTCATTAAAGTGTGGCCATGCTGGGGTATCGGCTTGAAGTAATTTAGTTGTCCATATCGATCCCAGTACTAATGTTTCAAGTATGATACTTATTTTATAGATCTGTGTGTTATCGAACCAACAACTTACGAGACATAAATATAGTATAGACATAGACATGAACAAACACGTGACTTAGATACCTCTGTCAGATTTGAATTCCGTACAATTAGGTGAGTTATTCAACCATCAGCGCTTTAAGGCTAAAACATTTACACGAAAAAATGTTATTCGTGGTTTTCTCTTTGTTGATGATGCACTCGTTGCAACATCGCTGTTGATGATGCACTCGTTGCAACATCGCTGTTGATGATGCACTCGTTGCAAGATCCCTGTTGATGATGCACTCGTTGCAACATCGCTGTTGATGATGCACTCGTTGCAGCATCGCTGTTGATGATGCACTCGTTGCAACATCGCTGTTGATGATGCACTCGTTGCAACATCCCTGTTGATGATGCACTCGTTGCAACATCGCTGTTGATGATGCACTCGTTGCAACATCCCTGTTGATGATGCACTCGTTGCAACATCCTTTGAAGAGGCACAAAGATTGAGGATCCGCTTCACACTTGCCAGTTAAGAATTTGGTTTAAGAATCAGCATTAACAGCCTCTTAACATCCTGTCTTCATCACTAAATACGGCTGGATGTGAATATCAGCATCTGGGCTGGAGTGTCATTTAAGGCATAATCATAAACAAATGATCTCAGAAGACTGTTGAACCCTCATACGTCTGTATATGATGTGAGAGTCCATCATATACATGCGTTATGTCCTCCAGA
Organism: Eledone cirrhosa; assembly: GCA_964016885.1. Classification (NCBI taxonomy): domain Eukaryota; kingdom Metazoa; phylum Mollusca; class Cephalopoda; order Octopoda; family Eledonidae; genus Eledone; species Eledone cirrhosa. Next base: position 8,645,767 of record OZ024746.1, read on the forward strand.
GTTGAACCCCCATACGTCTGCATGCGACGCGAGAGTCCATCATATACATGCGTTATGTCCTCCAGAGTTGAACCCTCATACGTCTGTATACGACGCGAGAGTCCATCATATACATGCGTTATGTCCTCCAGAGTTGAACCCTCATACGTCTGTATACGACGCGAGAGTCCATCATATACATGCGTTATGTCCTCCAGAGTTGAACCCTCATACGTCTGTATACGACGCGAGAGTCCATCATATACATGCGTTATGTCCTCCAGAGTTGAACCCTCATACGTCTGTATACGACGCGAGAGTCCATCATATACATGCGTTATGTCCTCCAGAGTTGAACCCTCATACGTCTGTATACGACGCGAGAGTCCATCATATACATGCGTTATGTCCTCCAGAGTTGAACCCTCATACGTCTGTATACGACGCGAGAGTCCATCATATACATGCGTTATGTCCTCCAGAGTTGAACCCTCATACGTCTGTATACGACGTGAGAGTCCATCATATACATGCGTTATGTCCTCCAGAGTTGAACCCTCATACGTCTGTATACGACGCGAGAGTCCATCATATACATGCGTTATGTCCTCCAGAGTTGAACCCTCATACGTCTGTATACGACGTGAGAGTCCATCATATACATGCGTTATGTCCTCCAGAGTTGAACCCTCATACGTCTGTATACGACACGAGAGTCCATCATATACATGCGTTATGTCCTCCAGAGTTGAACCCTCATACGTCTGTATACGACACGAGAGTCCATCATATACATGCGTTATGTCCTCCAGAGTTGAACCCTCATACGTCTGTATACGACGCGAGAGTCCATCATATACATGCGTTATGTCCTCCAGAGTTGAACCCTCATACGTCTGTATACGACGCGAGAGTCCATCATATACATGCGTTATGTCCTCCAGAGTTGAACCCTCATACGTCTGTATACGACGCGAGAGTCCATCATATACATGCGTTATGTCCTCCAGAGTTGAACCCTCATACGTCTGTATACGACGTGAGAGTCCATCATATACATGCGTTATGTCCTCCAGAGTTGAACCCTCATACGTCTGTATACGACGTGAGAGTCCATCATATACATGCGTTATGTCCTCCAGAGTTGAACCCTCATACGTCTGTATACGACGTGAGAGTCCATCATATACATGCGTTATGTCCTCCAGAGTTGAACCCTCATACGTCTGTATACGACGCGAGAGTCCATCATATACATGCGTTATGTCCTCCAGAGTTGAACCCTCATACGTCTGTATACGACGCGAGAGTCCATCATATACATGCGTTATGTCCTCCAGAGTTGAACCCTCATACGTCTGTATACGACGCGAGAGTCCATCATATACATGCGTTATGTCCTCCAGAGTTGAACCCTCATACGTCTGTATACGACGCGAGAGTCCATCATATACATGCGTTATGTCCTCCAGAGTTGAACCCTCATACGTCTGTATACGACGCGAGAGTCCATCATATACATGCGTTATGTCCTCCAGAGTTGAACCCTCATACGTCTGTATACGACGTGAGAGTCCATCATATACATGCGTTATGTCCTCCAGAGTTGAACCCTCATACGTCTGTATACGACGTGAGAGTCCATCATATACATGCGTTATGTCCTCCAGAGTTGAACCCTCATACGTCTGTATACGACGCGAGAGTCCATCATATACATGCGTTATGTCCTCCAGAGTTGAACCCTCATACGTCTGTATACGACGCGAGAGTCCATCATATACATGCGTTATGTCCTCCAGAGTTGAACCCTCATACGTCTGTATACGACGCGAGAGTCCATCATATACATGCGTTATATCCTCCAGAGTTGAACCCTCATACGTCTGTATACGACGTGAGAGTCCATCATATACATGCGTTATGTCCTCTAGAGTTGAACCCTCATACGTCTGTATACGACGCGAGAGTCCATCATATACATGCGTTATGTCCTCCAGAGTTGAACCCTCATACGTCTGTATACGACGCGAGAGTCCATCATATACATGCGTTATGTCCTCCAGAGTTGAACCCTCATACGTCTGTATACGACGCGAGAGTCCATCATATACATGCGTTATGTCCTCCAGAGTTGAACCCTCATACGTCTGTATACGACGCGAGAGTCCATCATATACATGCGTTATATCCTCCAGAGTTGAACCCTCATACGTCTGTATACGACGTGAGAGTCCATCATATACATGCGTTATGTCCTCTAGAGTTGAACCCTCATACGTCTGTATACGACGCGAGAGTCCATCATATACATGCGTTATGTCCTTGAGAAAGACTTTACTTCTCTTTGCACTTTCTACCACGAGTTTACAGCCGGTAGATAGTATCTGTAATGGAAAAACTAATGGAAACATTGTTTCCTTGGTCCATGCATACATATATATATATATACATACATATACTCATGCATACTAACATACAAACAAGGATAGATGCATGCATACATAAATACATACATACAAACATTCATACGTACGTACATACATACATACATACACACACACATACACATATTCATATAAACAGACATACAAACATACTTACATGCAAAAATACAAACGTACGTACACACACACATGCATCTATCCATCCATCCATACATACATACACACATCCATCTATCCATCCATCCATACCTACATACATACATACATAAGTACATAGAGACATCCATCCATCCATACATCCATCCATCCATCCATACCTACATACATACATACATAAGTACATATATAGATACATCCATCCATCCATACATCCATCCATACCTACATACATACATACATAAGTACATAGAGACATCCATCCATCCATACATCCATCCATCCATACCTACATACATACATACATAAGTACATATATAGATACATAGAAGTAAAATGTCCGGTAGATATCGCCAAGAATCACAACTATTCTCCCAGTGAAATATTTCTGATAGTGATTCTGTTATTTTTACCACTCTCATCTCAAATATTGACATAAGCTTTAATGGAATTTCATTGCTGCACATAACTATGAATAACAATTATTTTTTTCTTCTTCTCTCTTAAGTAACATTCTAGAAATGAATGTATGTGTTGGTATTAGCGATAGTGATCGTGTTGGCTGTTGTTTTTATTGTTGTGGGTCATTGTTGTGGTGGTTGTTATTGTTGTTGTGGTTGTTATTGTTGTTGTGGTTGATATTGTTGTTGTGGTTGTTGTTGTGGTTGATATTGTTGTTGTGGTTGTTGTGGTTGTTGTTATTGTGGTTGTGGTTGTTATTGTTGTTGTGGTTGTTGTTGTTGTGGTTGCTATTGTTGTTATTGCTAATAATAATAATAATAATAATAATAATAATAATAATAATAATAATAATAATAATAATAATAATAATAAGAAGAAGAAGAAGAAAAAGAAGAAGAAGAAGAAGAAGAAGAAGAAGAAGAAGAAGAAGAAGAAGAAGAAATTCAGATGAATTAGCAGCAACAGCAACAATAGCAGCAGTTCCAATTTCCTCCGTAAGTGAGCTTTCCTTTTCAATTATTCATTAACAGATGTGTTATTTCTTTATAACTGTTGTTCATTAGACATCCTCTTAGAGAGAGAGAAATAATTCTGACGTAAGAAAACTCCTCCACAAATCTCC
>OZ024746.1:8654432-8666932 GCA_964016885.1 Eledone cirrhosa
TGTGTAGGAGAGAGAGAGAGAGAGAGGGTGCAGGAGGATATGCAGAGATAGACAGAAGTAAAGAGAGAAAGAGTGGCGAGTGAGAAGGTTCCGTCTTTATGTAGAGAATGCTGTAATGATGTTATATAAAGCTTTCTCCCCATTGTTTACACATCCCTATGTCATATATTTTAAGATACAAAACTTCTACTGGAAGGGGGAATAATAATCAGCAGAAAAGTAAAAGAATGTGTCAGAGAAATATTCCAGAGTTATATTGGGAACGGTTTGGTGATAGTCGTTATTCACTCTCCCTAATTGTTTACACATCTTCGTGTTATATGTTTGAAAAAAGATTAAAAAATCAAACGGGATGAGAAAATAACAAAATGAACAGGTAGAACACACACACACACACACACACACACACACACACACACACACACACACACACACACACACACACACACACACACACACACACACACACACACACACACACACACTCTCTCTCACACACACACACACACACACATTCTCTCTCTCACACACACACACACACACACACACATATATATATATGACGAATGGGATAAAATGGCTGAGGCGCGTGTGAAGTGTAGACGTTTGATCAAGTCAGGAAATGAACAATTTGAAACTCGTCGAAGAGAACACCTAACACTGAAAAGGAAGGTGAAGAAAAGGGACTATTCTGAACTGCCTCCCGTTGAGCAATATCTGGTTTGCCAGCACTGTGGTCGAGTCTGCCTGAGTAAAGCTGGTTTAACTAGTCACGAACAAAGTCATATCGGTAGACTTCATGTAGATTATGGTCTGAAAAGGTGTAAGGAATGTGGCAAGGAATGTGCAAGCATGGGAGCTCTTAAAAGACATATGAGACACACAGTCAGAACAAAGCAGTGGAAAGTCCTGGAGGAGCCTACAGTTGTCATGTGTGTGCCAGAGAGTGCAAGTCTTTGGCTGTTTTAAAGAGCCACATTTGTGACTCACACTTTTGAGCATTTTATCAGGCGATGGCAGTGCTCGAACACGAGTTTGCGGCCATCATATATATATATATATATATATATATATATATATATACACACACACACACACATATATATATATATATATGTGTGCGTGTATATATATATATATATATATATATATATATATATATATATAACGAAGGAAATGTGGTAAGGAACCAGGTGGACCATAACGCACCAAAGTACTCAATACTTAGGGTAGTAGAGTGGGTAATAGGAACGAATAGGACCCCGACGGCTGAGCTCAAGCCGTTTCGACGGCTAATTCTAGTCCAGAATTAGCCGTCGAAACGGCTTGAGCTCAGCCGTCGGGGTCCTATTCGTTCCTATATATATATATATATATATATATATATATATATATATATATATATATATATATATATATATATATATATATATACACTCACATTTACAGTCACACACACATCTCTATATAAAATTCAATTTATAAAATTTAGGAATCCAATAACAGAACAGGACAACAGTCGATTGCTAAAAATAATAGCTTATAAAAACGGGTAAAATACCCCCCAGGACGGAAAAAAATGGTCAGCAGTCACCATGAAGTGTCTAACACCGGTCGAATGCCACCATTGAGCTAAGCCATATCTGTTATGGTTTCACTGCATTTATATTCAATACTAAAACAACACCTTGGAGATAATTAAAATATTCCTGTTTGTATACAACAGTTTGAATAGGTTTTAAAATTTTCTGGCATAACGTTAGCACCACTACGAAGAATAACACTCTGATTACCATCAAGAGAAGCTGTTCTATATGTATAGCGTCCAACAAAGAATAAACAAATGAATGTGATCAAATGATACAAACAAAATTGCTTAGACCAGCTTTCTATATGATTATTTCTACAATACTCCTCTTGAAAGCTTGCATTATACATATTCAGTCTATGAGAAATGGATATCATCTGCTCACCCTATCATTTACGACGCCATTTTTCAAGAAGATAAACTAGCTCGAAATATTTTAGAATTGTCTGCATCTCATTTTACATGCAGTAAGATTGAAAGTCACGTGAGTCGCAAAACACTCCTACCTTGTATTCTCTTCTATGCAAACTGATATTTTTTTATGTATATCTTTGTAGAAATTACGCATATTTTCAAATTGTCGCAACAAAATATTGTAACACTTGATTCCGCTGTCACCAAACCGCCAAAATGAGACAGTGGTTAGAAGTTAAGACAAAATAACTAGCGCCATTGATTCTGACACTTTACGTTCCGAGTTCCAATCCCACTGTAAAACAAATTGTTTCTCAGTTTCATCTTTTGTGAGAATGTTATTGTAATCCTGAATGAGTTTGACACCTCTTTCTGCAACATCATTCACAACTGTCTTCTCAAGTTTTTCAAGTCCACTTTTGTAACCAGGATCATCCTTCAATGTTGAAGGGACTTTGTCGAGGAACTCGGTGCTGATAGAAAATCTCAGAGGAAAGTTTTTGCACCAGGAGTTACAAAATACGAAAACTCAATGCTTGTAATGGAAGAAAAGTCATTTTGGTGCAGAATGTACGTCTTCAGTTGAATTTTTCACCTTCGTATGCTTCCAGCATTATTTGTCTCAACCCCTCTTGCTCTCCTTGCTCTCCTTGCTCTCCTTGCCCTCCTTGCTCTCCTTCTTCTCCTTCCTCTCCTTGCTCTCCTTGCCCTCATTGCACTCCTTTTCTCATTGCTCTCCTTGCTCTCCTTCTTCTCCTTCCTCTCCCCTTCGCCTTGCTCTCTTTGATCTCCTTGCTCCCCTTTTCTCCTTGCCCTCCTTGCCCTCCTTTTCTCATTGCTCTCATTGCTCTCCTTGCTTTCCTTGCTCTCGTTGCCCTCCTTGCCCCCCTTGCTCTCCTTTTCTCCTGGCCCTCCTTGCTCTCCTTTTCTGTTTGCTCTCCCTTTCTCCAAATACAATGAGAAAAGGGGACCAAGGTGAAATATGAAAGCAAGGATTGGAAGGAGAGTATATATATATATACATATATGTATATATATATATATATATATATATATATATATATATATATATATATATATATATATATATATATATATATATATATATATATATATATATATATATATATATATATATATACTCTCCTTCCAAGCCTTGCTTTCATATTTCACCTTGGTCCCCTTTTCTCATTGTATTTGGAGAAAGGGAGAGCAAGAATAAAAGGAGAGCAAGGAGAGCTATGAGAGCATATGTATATATATATATATATACATATATGTATATATGTATATATATATATACATATATATACATATATATATATATATATATATATATATACATATATGTCTATATGTATATATATATATATATATACATATATGTCTATATGTATATATATATATATATATATATATATATATATATATATATACATATATATACATATATGTCTATATGTCTATATATATATATATATATATATATATATATATATATATATATATATATATATATATATATATATACATATATATATATATATACAATGGGAAAAGGAGAGCAAGAAGAGCAAGGAGAAAAGAAGAGCAAGAAGAAAAAGAGAGCAAGGAGAGCAAGGGGAGCAAGGAGAAAAGGAGAGCAAGGAGAGGAAGGAGAGGAAGGAGAGCAAGGAGAAAAGGAGAGCAAGGAGAAAAGGACAGAAAGGAGAGCAAGAGAGGTTGAGGCAAATAAGCAAGGAAAAGCGGGCGTAAAATGATGATGATGATGATTTTAGTGCAATTGGTGTTATAGTAAATATTTGTAAGAAATAGAGCAGACAGAAGAGAGAAAGTTTTAACAAACACTGGTCATATTAAAGAGTGGTGGTACATTGTATACAACAAAATCATACATTACAAAAGATTGGTCTGATGCTCTATCGATTCTGCTGGTAATCCACCGTCCAAAGATTATAATTATAATGACGCCTATTACGACAAAAAGAATTCAATAGAATTTTAAACATGACATCAAAGAGACGTGTATGATAAAGGGAGGTTCTATAAATATAGAATATAGAAGAAAAGTCAACAAGTGTTTATAGTGATCAAACAATCATATGCGTACGCAGGCACACACACATAAACACACACAGGTACCTACATTTGCATACGCCATATACACAATGTACGGAAATACACCCACATACACACACGCATACACACACACACATACATCCACACACACGTATATATAGATACATTAACACATTCAATAAATAAATAAATAAATAAGCGCTCCTGCCATAATAACACTTTTTGAACTGCTTATCCTCAAGAACTATGCCTGTAAATAATATTATTCTTTCTTTCCCATTACCTTATTATGTTCCACATCACCCCTTTTTTGACTTCAAAAACCATGTTTGTAAATAATATTCTTTCTTTCCCATTTCAATAACATGTTCAACATCACCTTATCTTCTCTCCTAAATTTTATGCCAATACAAATTCCCCCTTTTTTCTCTCCCACTCACATAATTTGATAATGCATAAAATGCTGAAACCGGTAATTGATAATTATTAAATAAATAAATAAATAAATAAATAAATAAATAAATAAATGATATTGTTAATTAATAAATAAATTACCAAATACGTTAACACTTCACACAAAGTTAAATATTTTGTTTTAAACATTTTCTAACCCAGAAAAAAGAGAAAAAAAAATAAAGGAAAAAAATATATTTTTCTTCCTAATAATCGTTTTTTTCTCCCTATTTACATATATATATATTTCAAACCGTGTGTTCCTTCTCCACACGTTATAATTATATATATATATATCCAAAATCAAATTAAGGGTGTCATGTCTGAGAGACATGCACCATATCCACCGTAGAATATGCTCAAAGATTCCAATGAATAGATCCGAGCATTTATATCAACTAGAAATTCATTGACATATATATATACGTCAATCAATTTCTAGTTGATATATATATATATGGAGGCATGAATATATATATATATATAAATATATATATATATATATATATATATATATATATATATATATATATATATATATATATATATATATATATTCATGCCTCCATATACATAAATATATATCTATATATGTATATAGGTGTGTATACAAATATATATATATATATATATATATATACACACACATATATATATATATATATATATATATATATATATATATATATATATATATATATATATATATATATACATATATATATATATATATATATATATATATATATATATATATATATATATAATATATATATAAATATATATATATATATATATATATATATATATATATATATATATATATATATATATATATATATATATATATACATATATATATATTAATATATATATATATGTATATACATCCCAGTTTATATATATATATATATATATATATATATATATATATATTATATTTTGTATTTCTGTTGTACATTATTGAACATAATTTTACTTACGAAAAATTGTGCAGCTGCACATTTCCTCCTTTTAAAAAATATTATTTTCAATGCTTCCCTTTCCGATAAATGATTGACTGCACCCATACATAATCTATCATTTGTTTATGCTGGTGGGTAGATAGCAAGACGTTTCATTTAGATTAAATTGCTTGGCATCTCGATTTAAACATTACATTAAGCCGTTCACTATACATGTATTGGTGTAAAATTTGCAAAACGACTGGTACCTCAGTGATTATATGGAGAAATTATGGCTCATTATGGCTGTAAACCATAAAATACGTTCTCCGACGATCTACCAATTCTAGCAATCCACTCCCTTTAACAGAACATTTTTTGTAAAAGCTATTCGATAATATCTGTTTCCTCGTGAACTGAGCCTTGAATCCGTTTTCGGTTTTCTGACCATTATCATCCCACTTGGCTGATGTGCGGATATCTTCTTGAAAGAGTTTGAAAGTTGCAACTGTCCTTTCTTCACTCTCCAAAAGGAAATCCTATACTGCAAGCCTATCTAGAGTTGGGTGTCTGAGGCTATTTCGGTGTCACTATCTTGGAGATATTAAGATATTACAGCAGAATAAAGAGACATATGTAGGAATAGATGTTATGTCGGAGTTAGTGAGCGACAGAGAAAGAGAGAAAGAAAAAAAAGAAGAAAATTAAAGTGAAGGAGAGAAAGTGAGAAGGAAAAACGTGTGTCGTTATATATATATATATATATATATATATATATATATATATATATATATATATATATAGATAGATAAGATTCTACAGGACTAGAACTGTTTAATTCTTTAGAAATCATCTAGTTCGTGATATATATTAAAACCTTTATACTTTCTCATCTATATTAAAACCATAGTTCTCATCTATATTGAAACCTTTATACTCTGCTATGTATTGAGTACCTTACTTACTGTGGTTACCTCCGATTCAACCCGGAATAACTTACCATATATATATATATATATATATATATATATATATATATTCAATATTATTAAGGCTAACAAGTGAGTCTTGATAAACAGGCGAAACTCCAGAGTAACAAGACTCACATTTTTAGCCTTAATAAAAGTTTCTACTTTTGGCACAAGGCCAGCAATTATCCCAGTGTATTACTGGTACTTTATTTTATCGACCCCGTAAGGATGAAAGGCAAAGTTAACCTCGGCGGGATTTGAACTGAAACCATAAAGTGGGCCGTAATTCTTTGCTGCAAAGCATGGGGTCAGACCCTCTAGCGATACTGCCAATCAACCGCCCTGCTTTCCCTCAACCATCAACCCCAAACGGATATATATATATGAAGGAAGGAGAAAAAGATAGATAGAGAAATAAGAGGGTGAGAGAGAGAGAGAGAGAGAGAGGGAGAGAAATGGACGGTAAATCTTGAGACTTTCAACACTCTGTTTATATTATCAACCATCCTAATTGGACGGAACCAGATACTAACGTCCAGTAGTGAATGTAATATAAATCCTAACTTCCAAGTTATTTCCTTAATCTTTTACAAGTATTTAATATTTGTTCTTCATTTCACAATTCCTCCGTATCTAACTTTACCATCCTTTATTGACATACGGCCGTAAGGCAGTTCATATATATATATATATATATATATATATATATATATATATATATATATATATATATATATTAGAAAGTGAGTTTTATATCTATGTATATGTATATATATATGTATATATATATATATGAAAAACAAGGGGAGAAGAATACTGCATGGTTGCACATGGATTACATATTATAAAATTAGTCCCTCATCAGTGATTTGCCATATATATATATATATATATATATATATATATATATATATATATATATATATATATATATATATATATATATATATATATATATATGTATATATATGTTGTATGTGTATATATATATGTATATGTAGTATATATATATATATAAATATATATATATATATATATGTATAAATATATATATATTATATATACATATGTGCGTGTTTGTGTATGTATGTATATATAATATATATATATATAAATATACATATACATATTTGTGTGTGCGTTTATGTAAATATTTACGAATGAAGATATATGTGCGTATATATCTATATATTATTGCCTGTATGAATTGGATAAACGTATGTGTTCTTACGTCAAGTTATTTACGTATATGTCTAATGTATTTGTGAAGAGACTGGGTTTATGACAAACAATCTGTATATGTAAGTGTGTGCAAATATGTTCTAATATTACATACATACACGCACACAAACACATGCTCAAGCACACATATATAAATGTGTTTGTGTGTAAGTGTTTCTATGAAAGCCGGGTCACATGCTAGTATGTGCATGTAGGTATGTGTATATCGAGAAGTGCAGATATTTTTTATGTATGCCTCATGTATATGTACGTGAATGCGCATAACATGTTATATGCATCAATGACTGCACAAATATGTACACACTTATGTTCAAGTACTAGAATATCTCATGTACGTCTGTATATAATGTGTGTGTGTGTATATATATATATATATATATATATATATATATATGTACGCACGTACGTACATATGTATGTAGGTAGGTAGGTAGGTATGCATGCATGTATGTATGTGTGTATGTATGTATGTGTGTATATATGTATGCTTGTATGCATGCATGTATGTATGTATGTATGTATGTATGTATGTATGTATGTATGTATGTATGTATGTGTGTGTATGTGTGTGTGTATGTATATATGTATGTATGTATGTATGTATGTATGTATGTATGTATGTGTGTGTGTGTGTGTGTATCTATGTATATTCTGAGCGTGTGGAAGAATAAAGTTGCGTCATTTTGAATGTCAGTGTGAATAAAGGTGACTTTGTGATCGAGACAATATGTATATTTATAAATGAATACATTTTCTTAAGTGTGTATATATGTGAATATATGAGTGTGTGTATGTACGTGTGTATGTGCGTGTGTGTGTGTGTGTGTGTGTGTGTGTGTGTGTGTGTGTGTGTGTGTTAGGGGGTATGTATGTGTGAAGTTTATTTCAGCTTCTGTTTATTTCCCATAATTTTAGCGAAGTAATCTCTTTGTTATGGAGAAGAGAATAACCTCGTTTTAAAAGTTCTTATGGATTGGTCTCTTTGAGGTTTAAGCAATGGCTTTCATTAAATATCAATTACAAAATCTATAGCATTTCTGGCTAAAATTGTATGTATGAATATATCATGCACAAATGTGTCTATGAATATATGTCTGTATGTAGAAGAGTAAAGACAGGGAGGTTGAGAGACACATAACTAAACATACATACGAGTGCATGCATATATGTTTGATTGCACGTATACATCGGAATATATATCGAGAGAAATAGAGAGAAGCAGAGAAACACTATATAGATAGGAGAGAAGAGAAAGAGAGAGAGAGAGAGAGAGAGAGAGAGAGAGAGAGAGAGAGAGAGAGAGAGAGAGAGAGAGAGAGAGAGAGAGAGAGAGAGAGAGAGAGAGAGATAGGGAGAGAGAGATATGGAGGGAGAGAGATAGAGAGGAGAGAGATAGGGAGAGAGAGATAGGGAGAGAGAGATAGGGAGAGAGAGAGAGGGAGAGAGAGGGAGAGAGTGAGTTGGTGAGAGAGAGAGAGAGAGAGAGAGAGAGAGAGAGAGAGAGAGAGAGAGAGAGAGAGAGAAGAGAAAAAGAAATAAGAAAAAGAGAAGATCTAACTGGACATACACGCATTGCAATTACATAGATATGTTTTTTTATTAGCCACAGGGGCACAAAAGAAGGGTAGATAAACTGATACATACATAAATATCCACCCATTTACAGTTTTATTTTATCTTTCTATTGATATCTTTAATCTATTTTGCTCTCTTCTTCACCCTTTATCCCGTCTGGTTCCGAACGGTTGCTGGGGTTTATTCTGAGCGTTCGCAGTTAACATCCTTGAAATACCAAAAACAGAGATTTCCTTTGATATCTGTGATATTCTTGCATAACTGTGCTTTAGAATAGAATACTTGTTTGTCTGTTCAGTGTATGTCCTTTCATTTCACCTACAATTTGATTTACAGAATCTTCCGACGCTACACTGTATTTCGTTTAAACTTGCATTCATATAACCCACCTAGAACATTTTTGTCTTCTTCACCTTCCATAGTTTTCACGCGAATTATCTCCCTTTCTTTGTCCACCTAAAATTCTTCATTTTCTGTCGCCGTGTTTTGTTTGTTCAGACTTAAGGCCACATTTCATTGGCTTCAGCGCCATGTTTCTTCATGTCTCGTCTTGTTTTCTGTTTAACAACATGCCTCTTTAATTTATTGAAGACAATTTCCATGATTTACTTTCCAGCTTATTCGTCTCAGGTAACGTTCTCTTTTCTTGGCTCTTTCTTCTGCTAGTTGTCTGATGTAATTTAACGATTACAATGTGTCCTATTATATATATATAATGGATGCAATCCGGAATGTGCAGCTAAGCACTCAATAAGGTTGTTTCACCTTAGAGTAATAACATACGCTTAGACAGCTTGTTGTATTGTATTTATGTACATTTGTGTCTTGTAAAGAAAGATTTGTTATATTGGTTGTTTGGAGGAGATGGAAAATAAACAGAACCAGAAATATTCCAACAACTTCTTTGGCGTCTCACTCTTCTACTTTCAGCTATTATCTTTCCATCTTTTCATTTATTTAGATTCTGTGTATTTATGACAGTACTATCCAATATATCTTCTCTTCCCTTACGCCGACTATAAAATACATTTTGAGGGAAATTCAGCTACTATTTCTAACAGACCATATGACCATGTTTCCTCATTGGCTCATTGTATTTGTTGCTGTTATTATTTAGCTTCAAGGGCGGTGGATTGGCAATATCGGTAGAGGGTCGGACGCCATGCTTTGATGCATAGAGTTACAGCCCTTGCCATTCTGAGTTCAAATTCCGCCGAGGTTAACTTTGCCTTTCATCCTTACGGGGTCGATAAAATAAAGTACCAGTAATGTACTGGGTAATTGCTGGCCTTGTGCCAAAAGTAGAAACAATTATTTTGCTTCAAGTCATATCTGATCAGGCAGACCACCCTTTATATTTTCCAGTGAATCTTTCCATTCTTCAATGTACTATGAAGGAAACTTTGGCTGTTATTTCTAACATATCAAGCAACCACATAGTAGGTCCATCAGTTGCACGATCTTCTTGATGTTATTACTGTTATTTATACGCTATCTTTATTATCATCAGATAGCTCTAACTGCTACGTTAGAAGATTATTTGTGGTCTTATCATTTCAACTACAAACAGTTTAGGTATTTTTCCTACTTCAATATTCGTTGTAGCGTCTGTGCAAACGGTAAAGTATAAAGAAATGGATTGGCGTAATTATATTCCAGCATCTGTTTCTATAGATACTGTGTAGATAATGGTTTTTGTTCCCGAGCCGATCATAAATATCATTACCACTTCCACAGAGAGCAACGAGGGAGCCTCTTTGCATGGTCGATAGATTTATTAAAAATAACAGTCGATTCACATTGTAACCAAACCCTACTGTTTAGAAAAGAGGCTCAATTTGGATAATATATGTATTCCTGGATAAGCCTAAAATAGACAGGCTATCACTCAATCTGAAGAATTAGCAAAAAAATCAAAAAAAAATCAACAATAACAGCGAGCCAATGAGAAAACCACTATATGGTCTATCGGCGGGCTAGAAAGGACAGCTACATTTCCCACAAAGACACTTTAAATAATGTAGTCCCAGAAAGTCTTTGATCATATGTCTGCTAATCAAGGGCTGAACAACAACGGCAATCAACAGAACGTTACTTCATCGGGTTGAGGCACGTCCCCACTAGCAGTAATGCTGTAGCAGAAGGAACAGTCGGGGGTGAGGCACGTCCCCACTAGCAGTGCTTCTGTAGCAGAAGGAACAGTCGGGGGTGAGGCACGTCTGCACTAGCAGTGCTTCTGTAGCAGAAGGAACAGTCGGGGGTGAGGCACGTCCCAACTAGCAGTGCTTCTGTAGCAGAAGGAACAGTCGGGGGTGAGGCACGTCCCCACTAGCAGTGCTTCTGTAGCAGAAGGAACAGTCGGGGGTGAGGCACGTCCCCACTAGCAGTGCTTCTGTAGCAGAAGGAACAGTCGGGGGTGAGGCACGTCCCCACTAGCAGTGCTTCTGTAGCAGAAGGAACAGTCGGGGGTGAGGCACGTCCCCACTAGCAGTGCTTCTGTAGCAGAAGGAACAGTCGGGGGTGAGGCACGTCCCCACTAGCAGTGCTTCTGTAGCAGAAGGAACAGTCGGGGGTGAGGCACGTCCCCACTAGCAGTGCTTCTGTAGCAGAAGGAACAGTCGGGGGTGAGGCACGACTGCACTAGCAGTGCTTCTGTAGCAGAAGGAACAGTCGGGGGTGAGGCACGTCTGCACTAGCAGTGCTTCTGTAGCAGAAGGAACAGTCGGGGGTGAGGCACGTCCCCACTAGCAGTGCTTCTGTAGCAGAAGGAACAGTCGGGGGTGAGGCACGTCCCCACTAGCAGTGCTTCTGTAGCAGAAGGAACAGTCGGGGGTGAGGCACGTCCCCACTAGCAGTGCTTCTGTAGCAGAAGGAACAGTCGGGGGTGAGGCACGTCTGCACTAGCAGTGCTTCTGTAGCAGAAGGAACAGTCGGGGGTGAGGCACGTCTGCACTAGCAGTGCTTCTGTAGCAGAAGGAACAGTCGGGGGTGAGGCACGTCTGCACAAGCAGTGCATGTGGAGCAGAAGGTCGGAAAGAACCAACCTTCGACCCCGACGCTACAAGCAAACACTGACAGTAGGCATTATACGCGTAAAAGAAGGACGGAGAGAAGGAATTGTCAGCGCCGATGCAAGTGCATACTGCCCCCAGGCAATTCACGTGGACCAGAAGGACTGAGAGAACGAACAGTCGATGTTCACTCTCATTTCATCTTTTATTACACGCGCTGGTA
>OZ024746.1:8671932-8689432 GCA_964016885.1 Eledone cirrhosa
CTGTTACACCAGAGTTTAATAGAAAATAGTTTAACCGAGAGAAAATGATTAAATAAATCAGTAGAGGGTAAGTTAGTGTTAACATATTTAATAAATGGGCAATTTAACATGCGAAGTAGAAATAAATATACGTTACAAAGAATTATGTTAATCAAATACTAATGTTCTTTTCCTTGTGAAACTGCCATTTTAGTCATTGAAATATTCATAAAATCTGTTATATTCAAATCATTGTACATTGGTTGACGTAGAAAATTAGTATTGTTTAGATAATAAACTATTCCAAAACGACATAATACTCTATAACAAGCGGGACTCTTGGATATTCCACGTTTCATGAACTTTCCTATTTCCATTTTGCTGCATAAAAATGTTGTCGATCTTCATAACATAGTTGGATTATTTTAAACATTGTCTTCAATTTCGTTCCATATTTTAATGTAATAAAACTGTACAACTCAAATTAGTTTCATTATGTTAAAGATTTTGATTATATTTACGATTTCGTTCAATAGTTAAGGGTGTTTACAACATAACACACGGACCTATTCATTGTATAAAATATTTCGATTAAGTTTTCCATTTCGTTCACTAGTTAAGGTTATTTAAAGCGTACGCCAGTTGTAACAAGCACAATAATAATATAGATACATTTTGTGTTTAACAAATGTTATCTCACTCCGCTAATTTGAAAAGACAGGAATAGATAGATATATTGACAGATAGATAGAGATAGATAGATAGATAGATAGAGGGGGGGGGGGGGGCAACAAAAGAGTAGATAGAATGAGGAAGGCAGTCAGTTTGACGGATTGACAGACAAATAGACCGATAGACGAAGAGCAGTGAAACAAAAGCCATATCGTAAATCTATTATACGATAAATAAATAGATTTCACAGATTGAAAAACAAAAGCAACAACAACAAAAATATAACCAACAAATGTAAGAATAACAGGAAAAAAAACCGACTATTTCCTTGTTATTTCGATTATCGTTTGTAAATTGGAGGTGATAATGATCCAGAACTGGACATGCACGTGAATGTATGTGTGTATATATGGCTATATATGTTTGGATGTATGTGTGTATATATGGCTATATATGTTTGGATGTATGTGTGTATATATGGCTATAAATGTTTGGATGTATGTGTATATATATGGCTATATATGTTTGGATGTATGTGTGTATATATGGCTATATATGTTTGGATGTATGTGTGTATATATGGCTATATATGTTTGGATGTATGTGTGTATATATGGCTATATATGTTTGGATGTATGTGTGTATATATGGCTATATATGTTTGGATGTATGTGTGTATATATGGCTATATATGTTTGGAGGTATGTGTGTATATATGGCTATATATGTTTGGATGTATGTGTGTATATATGGCTATATATGTTTGGAGGTATGTGTGTATATATGGCTGTATATGTTTGGATGTATGTGTGTATATATGGCTATATATGTTTGGATGTATGTGTATATATATGGCTATATATGTTTGGATGTATGTGTGTATATATGGCTATAAATGTTTGGATGTATGTGTATATATATGGCTATATATGTTTGGATGTATGTGTGTATATATGGCTATATATGTTTGGATGTATGTGTGTATATATGGCTATATATGTTTGGATGTATGTGTGTATATATGGCTATAAATGTTTGGATGTATGTGTATATATATGGCTATATATGTTTGGATGTATGTGTGTATATATGGCTATATATGTTTGGATGTATGTGTGTATATATGGCTATATATGTTTGGATGTATGTGTGTATATATGGCTATAAATGTTTGGATGTATGTGTGTATATATGGCTATATATGTTTGGATGTATGTGTATATATATGGCTATATATGTTTGGATGTATGTGTGTATATATGGCTATATATGTTTGGAGGTATGTGTGTATATATGGCTATATATGTTTGGATGTATGTGTGTATATATGGCTATATATGTTTGGATGTATGTGTATATATATATGGCTATATATGTTTGGATGTATGTGTGTATATATGGCTATATATGTTTGGATGTATGTGTGTATATATGGCTATGTATGTTTGGATGTATGTGTGTATATATGGCTATATATGTTTGGATGTATGTGTGTATATATGGCTATAAATGTTTGGATGTATGTGTATATATATGGCTATATATGTTTGGATGTATGTGTGTATATATGGCTATATATGTTTGGATGTATGTGTGTATATATGGCTATATATGTTTGGATGTATGTGTGTATATATGGCTATATATGTTTGGATGTATGTGTGTATATATGGCTATATATGTTTGGATGTATGTGTGTATATATGGCTATATATGTTTGGATGTATGTGTGTATATATGGCTATATATGTTTGGATGTATGTGTGTATATATGGCTATATATGTTTGGATGTATGTGTATATATATGGCTATATATGTTTGGATGTATGTGTGTATATATGGCTATATATGTTTGGATGTATGTGTATATATATATGGCTATATATGTTTGGATGTATGTGTGTATATATGGCTATATATGTTTGGATGTATGTGTGTATATATGGCTATGTATGTTTGGATGTATGTGTGTATATATGGCTATATATGTTTGGATGTATGTGTGTATATATGGCTATATATGTTTGGATGTATGTGTATATATATGGCTATATATGTTTTGATGTATGTGTGTATATATGGCTATATATGTTTGGATGTATGTGTGTATATATGGCTATATATGTTTGGATGTATGTGTATATATATGGCTATATATGTTTGGATGTATGTGTGTATATATGGCTATATATGTTTGGATGTATGTGTATATATATGGCTATATATGTTTGGATGTATGTGTGTATATATGGCTATATATGTTTGGATGTATGTGTGTATATATGGCTATATATGTTTGGATGTATGTGTGTATATATGGCTATATATGTTTGGATGTATGTGTGTATATATGGCTATATATGTTTGGATGTATGTGTGTATATATGGCTATATATGTTTGGATGTATGTGTGTATATATGGCTACATATGTTTGGATGTATGTGTGCATATATGGCTATGTATGTTTGGATGTATGTGTGTATATATGGCTACATATGTTTGGATGTATGTGTATAAAGGGGTGTTGTGTAGGCGTTCTCTGGTTGGATTAAGTTCTGTAATGTTTCTGTTTTGAAGTGTTTGTATTGAATATTATTTTGTCTCCAGGCATCAATGGGGGTGGGGGTGGGGGTGGGTGGGGGGTGTAGAAATTGTAATTAAATATATATTTATTCTAAAAAATACCATCACCCACATACAACAACAACAACAACAACAACAACAACGACGACAACGACACCAAGGACAACAACCATGACAACAACACCAACATACAATAGTTCTAATAGTTACATAAACCTAAAAGTACCACCACCACCACCACCACCACCACCACCACAACCACCAACACCACCACCACCACCACAAGTAGCACCACAACCACCACCACCACCACCACCACCACCACTGAAAACCACAGCAACAATGACAACTACAAATACAGACAAGAAATTCTCTGTAAAACAATAGACAAGTTATATAAGTTATATATTGTATGTGTGGAGAATAAATGGTATATATTCATGGCTGTTCTGTTTGAAAACATTGAATCAACGTATGACACCTCACTGTGTTGGGTAATAGTATAATAGTCAACCATGGTGTGGCTAAATGCCTGAAGAGTTATTTGTGAAACAAGTGAGATATTTGTGAAGATAAAGTAGTGTGAGTTGATTCTTGTTGAAAACATTGAATACAGTTTAGGACATCTTCCTATGTTTCACATTAGTTAAATAACCTTTCCTGCTAGCTCAAAGTGACTGAAAATTATCTGTGTAAGAAGATATTTATGGAGATAGTATAGTATACTTAATGTAGAAGAAACACTTTTTATGGCACCTAATCTCCGAATATATCATTTTAGTATAACTGGAAAGGTTAGCGGGAGAGCCGTGGTTTGAATCTAGTCACGTGGCAATATTGCTTTTTTTTCTTACGTCCCTTTAAGATCTGAGTTCAAATCCCACCGAGGTTGACTTTGCCTTTCATCCTTACGGGGTCGATAAAATAAAGTACCAGTAATGAGCTGGGTATTTTCTGGCCTTGTGCCTAAAGTAGAAACAAATATTGCTTTTTTTTCTGTCTCAAATTGTTGCTTATTATATCTATATCATTCCAAGGCGGTAGATTGGCAGTATTGGTAGAGGGTCGGACGCCATGCTTTGACGCATGGAGTTACGGCGCTTGCCATTCTGAGTTCAAATCCCGCCGAGGTTAACTTTGCCTTTCATCCTTACGGGGTCGATAAAAGAAAGTACCAGCAATGCACTGGGTAAAAGCTGGCTTTGTGCCAATAGTAGAAACAATTATATCTATATCATTCCTAAAACAATATTTCACTACCCAATGTCATGTACAGTTGCTACAAGAAAATAAATAATTTTCCTCAAATCTCTAAGTGGGGTACACAGAAGGACATTATAGATTAACAAAGGGTTTCTCGTAGTGTTTCTTCTTTCTTGAAAGACCCAAACAAAGCGTGAAGCCACGTAGTGTAAGGGACTATAAAGAAGGAGAAATTAAGACGAAAGGAATGAATGTACATTAGACTTGAAAGAGTTCAGGTCATAAGAAGGAGGAAAAGATTGAGATGGAAGAGAGTTCCAGGTCATGGCAGTTCGAGGAACAAAGCTTATCGGGATTTGGTTTAGTGAGAGAAAACATATGGAAAGACTGAAACTAAACGGAGTACAATGATATGGAATCCTAAGCTAATCTGAATACTGGCATGGTAACAAATACTGATGAGAAGAGGGAGGTAATTAAAAAGATCTATCAGGGATAAGCGTCCAGTGAACATTTATTCTGTGAAAAATAAATAACCTCAGTTTATATAAAATACAGAATATACCCATAAGTACACTCACATGTCCACACACACACACACACACACACACACACACACAAATGCAAAGACACACACACACGCGGCCACATATCTATTGACATGGACACCCATATATATCTTATATATATCTTATATATATATATATATATACATTAGGAAAATCTGGTTCGTAGAATCAAGACATATCTGAGGACCTTGCGATTTTCAGAGTCAGGTTCGATCATCACATCGATCGTCGCCTCGAGCTGGTCGCCAGAGAAACGATTGTAATATGTCCAATAAATTCCATTCGTCGCAACACTGATTCTCTTTTTTTCTTTGATATATATATATATATATATATCAAGGAACCAAATAAATATATATATTTAAAAAAAAAATAAGACTTCAGTTGCATTTTCGATTTCATCTCTTTTTCTTTATATATATATATATATATATATATATATATATATATATATATATAATTAGTACATTCTTCTTCTTCTTCTTCTTCTTCTTCTTCTTCTTCTTCTTACGAGTAATTCTTGTGACCCTGGAGAATATATACGACTTATTTTGTAGGTCGGTTTCACTATTTTCCCTGTTTTTATTATATTGAATCGGTCGTCAATATCCCAGACTTCATTGGCTTACCAAGTGAGCTGGAGTTCTTCAAATCGGACCAAAGTAACAAGATTTTCCATTAGTCTTTCCATTGTTGATACTATCTACCGACCGCAACTTCTGGCAGAAAGAGCAACGGGAAATAAAGTGTCTTGTTCAAGGACATAATGTCCCATTAAGTCTTGGAGTCGAACCTTCAGCTTTACGATTGCGAATCTAATTCACTAACCACTAAGCCTTCACTTTATATTATATCATCTATTAATTATATATATATATACTTTTATAAGCGAGTGTTCTATGATGTTTAATTCATGGTCTTTCATTTGTGTTTTATTTTACTTTACTGAGCAGCCTCAATCGTAAGCAGCAACACGTCATAAGTTTACACTATATTTCATGAAATTCTTCGACGAAAGTCGGACTTTTCATTCTTATAATTGTTTAAGACATTCTCAGTAGAAAGTTGATTTAAAACCTCTCAGTGACTCTTCCAATTATGAGGGTAGACATAGTTCTCATTCTCCATCGTCTGCAACCTGTGTTCAAATACTTTTATTAAAAATGTCAACAAGTTTAATGTTTGGAGAGAGAGAGAGAGAGACAGAGAGAGAGAGAGAGAGAGAGAGAGAGAGAGAGAGAGAGAGAGAGAGAGAGAGAGAGAGAGAGAGAGAGAGAGAGAGAGAGAGGCAGCCTCTATGAAAAAGGTGGTAACAGTAATACTAGTACTGTCGTTTACATTGTAGACTGTACTTGTCAAACCGAAAAAAAATAAAGAAGGCTTTATTCAAATATTTCTTCCAGAAATTTAATAAGAAAATTCGTAGGTGTTAAATTTGACAACAGAAGTAATGCAGAAATGAGGCGGAAAATAGAACCAATATGAAGACATCAACAACAATGACAACAACGACGAAGACAAAGAGACGACTGAGTATAATAGCAGCTACAGCACTGATGACATAGGCAACGACAACAACAACAACAACAATGAGAAGTAAAGCAATATAAGGATAGGTAAAAATATAATATTGCTAACGTCCAACCAACAACAAAATGGTGAGGATATTACTGAAATGTCGAACCCGACAAGTGACCCCCCCCTCCTCCTCATTCCCTTCATCTCCCTCTCCTCATCACCACCACCATCGTCGTCATCATCATCATCATCATCATCATCAACGACAAAAAACAACAGCAACAGCAGCAAGAAGGACAGTAAACAACCACCTCAATATCAACAACACCAATAAGAGTGACAGAATAAAGAAGAATACATTAACAACAACAACAACAACGCTAGTAAAAACAACAATGAGAATCAAGCAATGTGACAATCATGTCTTTTCCGGCTCGATCGGACAGCAGATATATACAACTGTTTCGATGTTGAATTCGGATGAATAAATGCCTTGAATACCGAATTTCTTGGATGGAAACGAAACTATACAAACGTTTATTATATTTGGTAGAGGGTCGGACGCCATGCTTTGTCGCATAGAGTTACGGCCCTTGCCATTCTGAGTTCAAATCCCGCCGAGGTTAACTTTGCCTTTCATCCTTACAGGGTCGATAAAATAAAGTACCAGTAATACACTGGGTAATTGCTGGCCTTGTGCCTAACGTAGAAACAATTATATATATATATATAAAATGAAGAAAAAATTATTGTATTTGAATCTTACATAATTTTGTTGATTTACTTGTTACTATCATACATATTTCAGTCGTATCTGTTATGTAATAAATACGATCTCATAAAACAGCTATAGTATAATCATTTGGTCAACGTGTGATATATATAATATCAACAGAAATGCACACAGAGAAACAGTTATATAAGACGATTTGCATCTTTATCTCATCAACTATCTTCTTGCGTCTAATAATCTTTCGCTGATATACTTTTGCGATATGCATCGATGAAAGATTTAAACAACAGTACCGAACAAAATATATTGTGGCATTAGTCAGGAACCTCATCTAATTTTCTAATCATTCTTACTAACTTAAATGTATGATATCATTGAATGACTTGCTGGAAGCCGGCGACGCTCAGCTTCACAAAATAATATATAAGATAAATAAAAATATGATAACATTTTTAAGCCCTTTGTTCGCTTATAGTTCTGAGATCATAAATATTGCTTGTACTAATTTGGTGTAGAATAGGCAGGACCAAGAGAACAATAGATTATACGATTCAGAATCATGTAGGTACAATACAGTCAAACTCTATAAAAAGCGGTATTTAACTGTTACGTTAACTCTTGTTGTTGTTGTTGTTGTTTAGTCCTGGTCATTTAGAAGCTATTATTTAGAGCTATTATGAAAGCTATTATTTAGAGCTATTATGGTTTTGTACTTAGAGTACACTGTTGTCGAATGAGTCCTTTATATTTAATAGAGACTGCGTTATCTGAGAGTGATTTCATTGCTATTTGTAACATGTTGAGCGACTACATGGTGACTCTTTCACGCGTTCGTAACTTTCGTTGGCTCTGTAGGATGATAGAAAGCTGTCACAGTATTGTATATCAGGTTTTCGTTCGAGCCTAATAAATTTCATTTTATCATGACTACTGGAGGTATAATAATACATTAGGAAAATAGGCAGTAGAATCAAACACATATAACCTTGGAAAAGTAGTCCAGGATAAAACACACCCAAACCCCAAGAAGTGCTTTTCTCTACCCTGTAAGAAATGTGTTACCGGTAAGCGATTGATTCACAGTTTAAATAAATCACACCTGTTTTGTTGCAATAATGCCAAGAGTTTCGAAAGAATGTGGTGGGAAGAGATGCATTCGTTTCACAATGTTCAGAATAAAGGGAGAATGTCATTGTTCTGGTGCCAAAATAGAAGTTGGTAAATTTTTTCACGATTTTTTTATATCTCTTCTTGCTATATAAAAGAATCAAATTCATTATTTTATACTTTAGAATGACTTTGAAAATTGCTCCCGGAAACACAATAAATCAGTTGCTAACTTGTCATCTTTAGAATATTTTTGCCTCGTAGAAATAAGTTTGCGTCTGCATATTTGAAAACACTCATACAAACACACAAATACACATACAGACTCATACATACACTCACCAACATATGTATATATATTTACTCAACCCCTTCCACGTCTGAAATGGTCGTAGGTGGTGTGTAGTGATACGGCCACAAGATATGAAGGTTACTTGCGATATACACGGATTCCAGCCAGACGAATAATCAGCTCCAGACCAACAGGGGTAAAATATTAGGGGAGATGGAACAATGGCTGACACTGTTAGTCTCCAGTGATATTGGTTAAAGTACCGCTAACCATTATTTCCGTCTTCTGGGATACTTTACACGATATTTTTAGGTAGACTGACAGATAGATAGACGGGTAAATAGGTATATAGATAGACAAGTAGGTAGGCAGATAGATAGATAAGCAGATATGTACGTAGGTAAAATGAACATTATGTAGATAGATAGTTAGGTAGATGAGTAGACAAATAGATGCACAGAAAGGCAGAGAGAAAGACAAGACAAAGATAGTAGATGGTGTTGTTTTTATTGTCCGAAGATAGATACATAGGTAAATAGCATATTGAGAACACTAAGAGAGAGAGAGAGAGAGAGAGAGAGAGAGAGGGAGGGAGAGAGAGAGAGAGAGAAAGGGAGAAGATATCAGATTACTAAAACTTATCTATCTACCACAAAGTGGTTGTCACGTGACAGTCGCGTGTTTGTATATATATATATATATATATATATATATATATATATATATATATATATATATATAATATATATATATACATTTATATATATATATATATATATATATATATATATATATATATATATATATGTGTGTGTGTGTGCGTGTGCGTGTGTATATGTGTGTAAGTATGCTAAGGCAAGAAGAAAAAATTCTAATTTTATGTATATATATATATATATATATTATTGTTCGTCTTGTTGGTTGTTTCGTGTCTTTTACAAGGAATACACTTGTTGGAATGTCAATGTTACCATTAATAATTTTTAAATCCAATATTTATTCAAATTCTGTTTATTCCTAATGTTTATTCCATTGCTTATTCCTCTAATATTCTGAGTTCAAATCCGGTGGAGGTTAAAGTTGTTTTCATCCTAGTGGAGATCAATAGATAAAGTACCAGTTAACTACTGGTTTATTTAATACACTTTGCCTTTACCCACATTTTGCTGGCCTTTTGCTTAAATTAGAAATCAATATCTAGCTTAAAAAATAAAATATTCCCTATACATATGTAATTAATTAACTTAATTGAACAAATATGTCAGTGTAGATGTTATTGTCACTTGAAATCATTTGTTCAGATATGTATATCAGTTATTATTTGTGAATTGGCAGTAATATTCTTTAGGCAGTAGGGCGGTGGATTGGCAGTATCGGTAGAGGGTCGGACGCCATGCTTTCCAGCATAGTTACGTCCCTTTTCGATCTGAGTTCAAATCCCGCCGAGGTTGACTTTGCCTTTCATCCTTACGGGGTCGATAAAATAAAGTACCAGTAATGCTCTGAGTAATTGCTGGCCTTGTGCCTAAAGTAGAAACAATTATTTGAATTGGCAGTATCGGTAGAGGGTCGGACGCCATGCTTTGCAGCATAGAGTTACGTCCCTTTTCGATCTGAGTTCAAATCCCGCCGAGGTTAACTTCGCCTTTCATCCTTACGAGGTCGATAAAATAAAGTACCAGTAATGCACTGGGTAATTGCTGGCCTTGTGCCAAAAGTAGAAACAATTATTTATAAATCTTCTTCTACCCACATATATTATATGTGTGTCTTGTAAGATTATATATACAGAGTTGAATTTAGGACTTGGTGGGCCCAGGGCACTTCCGGCTGGGGGTGGGGGATGAGGCTCATGCACAAAAAATTAAAATACACAGCAACCCCTCCCCCAATTTTTCATACTAAAGTTAGCTTGGTACACGTAATTAACATTGAAAGGTTATACATATAGGTATTACATTCTAAAATTCTAACCATCCTAAAACTAAAAGGCTCAGCTGAGGGCACAAATAAATTATTACGGCCGTCGCTGGTGGCTCCCAACTTCAAGGGGCCCGGGGCAATTGTCCCTTTTCCTACCCCCTATTAAATCAGGCCCTCTATATGCATAAACGCTCTTAAATCAATTTTATTTATAAATTGTCTTTTCTAAATAGCTATTTAGTAGTAATTAATACCTTAAATTTACATATTTATATTGCCTAACGAATGAACTCTAGCAATGGCTTCAATAGATAACCAAAGTGCCGCCTGTAACATTAAGGAACATTAGTACATCCCATATTCACATTAACGCAACGAACTGTTGACAAATATCATCGGCTTAATGTACGTGGAGTTAATGATCATACATTCGAGAAATAACTTCCTGTAATAAATAATAAAAATACATATTATTACAACTTACAAACAACAGATGTTACACAATTATATTGAAGAATATGTGGAGATGCTTTTATCCTAGAAAATATTCGCTTCGTTTGAATGTCCTCCTTTCTTTGAGAAAGTCTACCGAAAGATCAACACACTTCCCACACCGATGCTTCAATTCGGACCTAACGTCTCCAGTCTGAAGTCCTGTCAAGAGATACTAGTACCGCCATGTTTGCAAGCTGGTAAATGTTAAAGTTAGATATTTTAGACGACAGCAATTTGGCATCGATATCTTGCCGTAAAAATCTAACAACGAGTGACTTACGCCAGAATGTAATGCATATAAAATCAATATAATTAAAGTTATCTGGAATATATCAAGTGGAAATGTTAGCATTAAGTTTGTGTGAATAGTAGAAAATCTAAATAATGTTTGTTTTAAGCAGCAGAGATTTTCTTTATGTATTTCTGATGTTAACTGTTAGAGAAGATGGTGAGAGAAAAAAGAGAGAAAAAAAAGGACAGTTGTTTCTATTAATAGATTTTATTCGACCACTCTGCAACAAATAAAATGTCTTTTAAAAATATACATCACTGACAATGCTTGGTATGGTCGGTCTGGAGCCGGAAAATAACTGCTTATGATGATGATGATGATTGTGCTATTTTTCAAACCGCATTAGACATTTCTGAACGACGTCTGCTACTCTTCAATCAGGAGAAGCAACCCATAATCAGCATCAGTCATACAACTATCAACATAACCATAACAATAAGAAAATAGTAAGAAAATACGAAGAAAGAAAACAACAAGAAAGCCAACTAAATACGTATAGATCAAACAGTGCAATAAGATAGGTGTAAGAGACATAAATAAATGAAGACGATTAAATAAGAAAGTTACTGATGAAACGAGGCTAATTAACATCACGACCGTAAAGATGATTAAACATGTCCTTCGCTTCATTTTAAAAATAGTTTGTCACCCAAACCTCAATAAGTGTCAATACTAAGTCAGAGACATATATTACAACTACTTCATGTGCTTCTGAAACTGATGGCTATATGACATCGAATATTTAATCTTTTTTTTTTATTTGATGGCATGCATAGTTATTCTAATGTGAAGTCGAGACGCTGTGTGAAATTCCTCACAATCTTCCGGTGTCACCATTCGATCAGTATTTCGGCTTCGACCATCACATTGTCTTTGTTGGCATATGTCCAGGACTACTTTATCCAGCGTATTTATCCATTTAAAGATAGTAAGCTGTACATGCTACTTTGTTGGCACGAGAAACTCCTTCTTTTACTAGACAGTTTCCTCAGCCAAACTCAACGACATAACACCACTGGTATAAAACAATAATTAGATCCATCATGGATTATGTCAACCCTACCATTATCACACCAATATCTTTGTGATAACTACATCTCACTAAAAGCAAAGGAAAATAAAAGTATTTCACATCATCGTACAGTGCAAACACACCACAGCCATAGATCACCTCTACAAGCTAAAAAAGAAAAAAAAAAAAAAGATACAAGACCCAAAATGTAAGATAATACTTCCGCTTTCGTAGTCACTGTCACAACATACATAATTACTCTTGAAACAGTCACGTGGACGACATCACAGAACAGAACAACACTTTTTACACATGCCCATTGTTTAAATATACACTGTGTTAACAATACACATCGCTTGAATAATACACATTATAAACATTAGAATTACAATTAAATTTACACACAACTTTAAATATACACGATGTTTTAAATATTGTTTTAAATATAGTATTTTAATTCTACACTGTTTTCAATATTCTTTATTTAAACATACTGTTTCCAATATACACAGTATTTTAAACATAGTGTTTTCACACATACAGACTGTTTTAAACAAACAGTATTATAACATACACTATACTGACTACACATATTTTATTTGTTTTTTATTGTGAGATGGTATTCTTGTATTTTGTTTTTAAAATCGTAATTTCAGTTTTCATTAAACCCCTTCCCCACTTCCCATATCACCTTTTCTAAACAATCACAGCATTCATTCTTATATAATAAACACTTGCTATTACTTTCACCAGTCAATTAAATCGATCGTAAACTCCTGCAAGGTTGGATGACTAAAGTCAGTGTTATAAATTATTATTAATTATGATATAAATTAAACAGCTTTATCCGTATCTTCATTATATTTTATTATCTCCCGAAGCAGTTCACGGGTCAACCGAAACACGGTCTGTTTTAAAGAATACATGCATGTTTATTTCATTTTAACTGCCAAGATGATGCAATGAATGAACTACGAAGCTATCTAATTTTTCATTTGAATAGTTTCTTAATTACTAAAAGATAAATTACTGTTAACAGATTCAACCTACCCATAGACAATATCAAACAAAAGAATATATTATCATTTTAATGACCGGATGGTACCACTGGTCAGTATATTAAATGGTTCCATATTGGCTTGACGTTTTCTTTCCTCTTTTTTTTTTTAAAAATTGAACTACTACTACTACTACTACTACTACTACTACTACTACTACTACTACTACTACTACTACTACCACTACTACTACTACTACTGTGTGGCTGTATGTGTGTGTGACAGCTCACACCTATGCAGGTTTAGCTGGCCTCCTCCAAGTTATATCTCGTTGGAGGTGTCTTGGGTGATTTAATGATAGGGACCCCAGTCCTATCATCTCATTTCTACAGCTGAGTAAACTGGAGCAACGTGAAATAAAGTGTCTTGCTCAAGGAAACAACACATCACCCGGTCCGAGAGTTGAACTCACAACCTTTCGATTTCAGCCCAATGCTCTAACCACTAAGCCATGCGCCTTCACCACTACTACTACTACTACTACTACTACTACTACTACTACTACTACTACTACTACTACTACTACTACTACTACTACTACTACTACTGCTGCTGCTGCTGCTGCTGCTGCTGCTGCACGAACTCGTCCAATGTCCAAGTATTGCTGACTTGTGGAGTTTTGTCGCACAGCTATTGTCGCATGTGAGACAAATCTGTCTTGCGGCCAAATACATCGTGATAATCTCCTCGCCGTCTTCTTTTAACCGGGAAGAGCTGACAGTTTTCCTCTCTCTGGTGGCTGTGGCAAAGAAGGTTGTGTGGGGGATGCGACTGAAAGGACTGAAGATAGACAATGTTCTGTTCGATGAAGCCCTCATAGACCTTTTCATGTTTAACTTGGAAAGTAAGTTCGAGGCGGAGAGGGAAGTGCTTCCTCCCACGAACAGGTGGGTGTATGTAGCGAGGATGGCTCAAGTAAATGGGCTGAACATGTGCTTGTACTCTGAACATGTGCTTGTAAGCTGGAGTGTTTATATAGGAGAGGGGCATCTTCTCATGGTGCGCCTGGTGATAAAGGTGGTTTAGGATCTGTGGGGTTCCTAAGTTACACCTGGGTAGTACACCCACCTACTCGAGAATATTGTATTACATGTTTTAAAATCAATTTTTTTAAACCCCTGTATTTTTTTGTATTGTTCTCTACGTTTCGGTCCTAGTGGCCAATAAAGAAATAGTTTTATGAAATATACTTGTTACTAATTCATATACTTCTCTGTTGATTTCCTTTTATACGTCGAGGTTTTCATATTTACCAAATCAAATTTATTATGGAATAATGTAAATGGACCAATAATACATAATGCCGCACCTTAGATAAATGGCTGTTAGACATGTCACATCTGTATGGCAGAAAAATATATCATAATTACGGAATACATATTTTAAAGAGAGTAGAGTATTATGTGAGGGAGACCTGTTTACTATTTGAATCATTTAGAGTGACTACACTCAGGCTACTGCATTAGTTTGCATATAACCTATTTTTTGTGCCTGTGTATGATTGTGTGGGTCTATGTGTTTGTGAATAATATAGAGAATTATAACATGTGTATGTATATAATTATATATTTGCCTTTCTCTTTTACTTTACCCTCTCTCTGTCTCTTTCTCTTTCTCTCTCTCTCTCTCTCCCTTATATGTATATATATATATTTATTTATTTATTTTTTTATTTATACATAGGTACACACACACACACATATATATATAAGCTTGTTGAATCCCAACAAATTAAATATAATCTCTGCATATATATATATATATATATATATATATATATATATATATATATATATATATATATATATATATATATATATATTGTACACTTGTATAATGCAATAGCATATCTGAAAAAAAATCGATATTTTTTAAACTATAGGCAAATGAGATTAAACCATCCACCATTGTGACGTCGTAGACTCTGTCGTATATATTATATGAATATTTCTCGACTACTTACCTCATACTTTATATGACAGCGACATTTTGTCATATTTATTTATAGCCTGTCGACCATAATTTGTCTAGTAATTTTCCATACTTACTATTTTTTCCGCTTGTTGTATAGCCCTGGTCGGCGTCGACCAGACCTTTTATGAAAAGCATTTCAGGCACGATTTTCCTGGCTTTCCTTTAGACATAATTGTTTCTACTTTAGGCACAAGGCCAGCAATTACCCAGTGTATTACTGGTACTTTATTTTATCGACCCCGTAAGGATGAAAGGCAAAGTTAACCTCGGCGGGATTTGAACTCAGAATAGCAAGGGCCGTAACTCTATGCGCCAAAGCATGGCATCCGACACTCTACCAATACTGCCAATCCACCGCTTTCCTTTAGACATAATGTATGCTTTTATTAAGCCAGTTGTGTGTAATTTTCTTGACGATGTATAGGCACCCGATGTTGGCGAGTTTTCTATTTTTATTTTTTTTTAATTGCTGAGATAAATTGATTATTTGATTTCAGTAGCGAGTTTAAGCGATGTCACATCACCCATAATGCTTTGGAGAAAGATATGTTTGATGCAAATTTCCATAAGAAATATCCTATAAATTTGAATCTTCGAGTTGAGGCAAGGAAATAATCTATATTGGATAATAAGCTCAAGGTGAGCTGGGTTCATGTCCGATTGGACTTTCATATAAGTATTTTGTGAATATCGGAAAATTACTGACATCACACTACCTCACGAAAACAGAGGATACAAAGGAAATTATATGAAAATAGTGCAGACATTAATTCTATATACATACATTTATCAAACAATCTACAAAACTGCATATAGATACGTGCGGAAGTAACATTGTATTAAAATTTACGTTGTATATGCACAGGAACATACATACACACAGCTACACACACACAAACATACACACATGCACACACACATTCTCACACACATACACACATACACACACATAAACGTACACACACACGCACACACACACACATTTATTATATAACGATTGCTTCATTCTATATTATTTATTTATTATTGTTTATTTATTTATTTGTGATAAAAGCCAACAAACAAATCGTACAACACAATATAACTTCGCCTATTAATCCGTATGGGGAGCAAATGGGGTCCCACGTGCTGGCCTCCCCACAGCCCCGGCGGACAGGATGGAGAAGGCGTTTCCCTGGGAGATGCGCTGGGAGATCCATTCCAACTCGTGAGGCTCACACCTGTGGCTAACCAGCTCAGCGACTATGGTGGTGAATAGGGAGGTAGCCCTAGGGCCGAGGACACCAGAAGTCTCTACTGTCAAGGACACGACCGCGACCCTGTCGGAGAGCGACCGGTACTTGGGGAGTTTGGCCTCCTCAGTCCGACGTGCAGCAGTACCTGGGTTAGTCGCAGACTGCACCAGGTTTGGAATATTAGTATCTCCAAGTCGAGTGTTAAATACGTTTCTTTTAATTTAGATTTGTAGTCACGATGAAGGACTAGTGTCTGAAATGTTAAATCATATTATAGAATTAGAAAGAGTTTTAACATTTCAGACACTAGTCTTTCATCGTGACTACAAGTCTAAATTAAAAGAAACGTATTTAGCACTCGACTTGGAGATACACAAGATGATACGAGAGTCACAAAAGAGAAAAAACTTGGATGTTATCGAAATTAAATTTTATTTATCGAACTTATGGATTTGTAAATCTAAAACACTCAGAATAATTGAAATCATCAGGAATGTCATTCTTGATGATTTTATGCGAAAAACAGTTCTAATCTTTTCCTCTTCTTGTCGTATGACATATACAAAATAGTTAGAGAGCCAGGTCGAGACCGGTGAGCCTGACCAAGGTGTCATTTGAAGCATTATGGATTGCCTCCAAGCCTCCAGGAAAACGCCTGAGGGTTCAATCTTGAACAACATGCTGTACTTTCTGGTCAGGGTACTCATAGTCACATGCTAGTATGTCTTTCATTTTCCATCGATAGAAATAACGGGTTGTTCTGGCATGTGCTGTGCAGACTCGATTAAGAGAACACACATTTCTTCCTGGGAAGGTCGAAGTCAGCTGATTTAGATGTGGGTCTTAGACGAGG
>OZ024746.1:8691932-8694432 GCA_964016885.1 Eledone cirrhosa
AGCCACTCAGTTGAAGATCATCCATTGTCTCATTATGTTTATGTTGTTGTTATTGGTTAGACATGGCGCAGTTCAGATTAAATAAACTTACGACCAAAAGGTATTTCGTCTTATTTTATGCTTCACATACGGTGTATCAAAGATCACATCAATATTTCGTAGATGGTAATGAGTGATTTGAAAGAAATTCGGCTGCTATTTCAAGCAGATCGAGTGACCTTTCAATGCATATCATCAAACATAACTTTTATTTTTTAGAGACGACAGTGGGTGTGATCTGAAAGAGGCTTTATTGCTATTTGAAACGTTACGAAAATATAGAGGTTATCCTCCAAGAGGTATGTCGTTCATGAAGTTTAAAGCGAGATTAACAATTGGTAAAATTGAGTAGAAGCGGAATGGAAATTGTTAATGAGTTCATTTCATTTAGAATTTACATCTACTGGTGAATAGAAATTATATGATCTCATCCCCCCCCCCCCCCCCCCCCCCCACGAAAAAAAATAAAAACCTCATTAAAGTAGTTGTTAACGTATTTATTGTCGTCTGCCAAGACATTTTAATTTATTCAAATTACACATTTAATGAGAAAACCCCAACCATCGTTTTAACAATAATATCTGGTCAGAAACTCAAAGTAGAGAATGCCCGGAATTTAAATTAATTATACAACATTATAAATACAACGCAGTGGGGAGTAAGTCCGATCTTTGGAAGTATATCGGCAACTCTGGGCATACTTTGTGTTTATTAATCATCATAACGGATATAGTAGTTACTGATTAAGTCCCACTGCTGGGATTTCAATAATATTATGAAGATATCTTAAAACAATATCTAACATGTGATTCACAAAAATACTATTAAGTCTAATTTTTCCTTGGTTTAGTACATCTTAGAAATTATAATTTATTAACAATTGTACACTAAATAGCTTAGTTTAGTTGTTATACAAAAAGGAAACCTCGCGTATAAAATCCTCAGCAGATATTCATACTCCTACTCCGCATAGAAAAATGTTTTTTCTATTCGGAAACTCATGAAAACTTATTTCAATTCATTGCATATAATTCATTAATCATATAAAACTAATAAAATATAGTGTAGTTAGAAACATTCATGATTTCCCAGTTATTTGCTTGCATTAGTGTATTTACATCAATCAATATCCCATATAAATTATGTGGTAGTGAACATTTGGTAGAAAATGTATTAGAAACATGTTACTTTGTTAGGAACTCTGTTTATCTATCTTTCCTCAAGACACTGCGCTTAAGTAGTTGAGAGCTACTTATTAAAAATATGAATAGATTTGTGTCTAGAAACAACTTATGTTTAGATTGATACCAGGTTTACCCAACTGTTCAAATCATGTCATCTTCAGCCTTGGAAAGTCCGTTGTTGGACATAGGCCTCCCCCAAGCTGCACCTTCTCTGCCGATCTTGAACCATTGTGGCCAAAAGTTTTCAATTTTCCCGAGATCGTTTCATCACCTGGTTTTCTAGCATCTTCGGTTTCTTGTGTGACCTCAAGGTGTCCAGAATGTGATATGGGTGGTCCATCTGTGTCCTGCCCACTTCAATTTTGTTTTGCCAATGATTTCTAGGATGTCACAAACTTGTGTTTTGTTTTCTCGGACTCATTCGGTGTGTTTTTGATCTCACCATATAATGTTTAACATGATGATATTGTGTAACTTGATTTAATTGTATAATTCATATATATTCAATTGCATATTACGTATTCTTCCCAATTATATTTTACCAGTAAAGTAGATTCATGTTATAGAGGTTTCAGCATATTGAGTTTAATAGATTTATAAACTGATAACCTTCTATTTTAGTAGGACAGGACCTACAAACACAGGATTGAAGTAATCATTGCTGTATCATGTTTTGTATAATATGGGGGCTATCACTATTTCTAGCAGATCAATTGACCACGTAGAGGACCCGTTAATGCTACCCATGATTTATTTACTAGTCAACTTTAAAATGATTTAATGTCTCGTGTCTCAAGCGTAATATCTATTACACACCTATTTTAACAATCAGTAACATTTCATCAAATTTATTTAAGAGATCTCTGTAAAACAAAACTAAATAAGCGCAAAAGACAGCTGTTTGGGCAATACTAATTCTACAACTCAACAAATAAGATACTAAGCATTAACTAACCATCTAATCAAATTTATAATTCAATAATCAACTAACCAGCTAGTAAACCAACCAGTGAAGCATCCATCTAACCAACGAAATCGTTTCAGGCTTAATCCAAACTTTCATGTGTACAGTCTTTTCTATACTGTTACAACCTATGAGTAATCTTTACATAATATTTATCAATTACAGTTGAAGTTATTAATGTCCAATGTCTGTCTACCACGTTAAACTAACTGGCTATTCTCTCTACTTAAACGCGTGAATAACTGTAGGGTTAGCGCGAATTCCCCTCATCAGGAATTATTCGATCGCTTACTGAACGAAAATATATAGAACT
>OZ024746.1:8696932-8699432 GCA_964016885.1 Eledone cirrhosa
GTAATAATATAGGGAGATATTAAATTAGAACAACATTTGGCCTTAGCTTTAGCAAAAAGGAAAAAAAACTCAATTCATTGAATTATTGAAATATCTAAAAATATTTATCAATCGGAATTTTAAATATAATTGGGTGTATTCATTAGACAATTATCTATATATACAATATATATCCAAACATATCTGGTTGACCGTTAACATTCAAATCATTTAATTTAAGTTAGTTCAGAGTAATGAATAATATTTTAGGTTATAAAAGTTAATAAATATCTGTATTAATATTAAAGTATACTATCATATTTAATTTATAAAATCAAATTTTATGAAATCAAATTTAAAGGATTTGCAAACACGAGAAAGAAAACATGTTTTTACAACCTCACGAAGGTAAACTTTACTAAATTTATTATATAATATTAAATTATTTATATTATATTGAAAATAGTTATTATTATATAATTTATAAAATAATTACAGTTATAATTTTTAAAGAATTTTAAGATTAACAATTTGAATTCTCAAAGGACGAACAGGCCTTATAATTAAACTTAAAAAAGCTTGATTATTAAATTATATATATGCGTTTATCAAAAAAATACACAAAGATTATAAGATGATACCTCTCAAATAGACATAACATAATACAATACAATAAATAAGTTACTGAAAATATTGTTAAAATTAATGTTTTAGATCAATTATTGTAATAGGATCATTTAATAGATAATACTATAAATATATAAATCAAAACTTCATGAGTCCTAAGGACTAGATTCAAAATAAAAAGTGAAAAAAGTAAAAATAATGAATTGTTTACGATCATAAAAGTGGCCAATATAAAAAAATATAGTTTAAAATGCAAGAGAGTTTTTTTTAAATTTATATAGTAGACTAACAACACTTCTAAAGTGTCCACGAAGATGATAGAAAGAGGAGCTAAGGATTTGAATGACCCGAAGGTAACTCGAATTTAATTAAAATAAATTAAATTAAATTAAGTAATAATCGTTATATAATGTAGAACATTAAGGAAATATCTAGCAATTATAACAATAGAGAGTCATTTGAGTATCCAAATTACTTATAAATGTAACTAGGAGCATGTTATTATACTAGATAAACAGATTTGTTCAAATATATAGAGATTATTATAGGTATTAGTGAAACGATATACATATAATAAATAAATAATAAATTATATAACGATTATTACTTAATTTAATTTAATTTATTGAGTTTTGTCATATATTACTCACTACCATGACTGAATCTTAACCATCTACTATGTCAGGGTATGTTATGCATCATCTTATTTTATATGATGAGGACGTACTGTTGAAGTTAACTCAGTACCTCTGAAATATGTATAATAAAATATACTTGATCACAAGAATATCTATTTTGTTAATATTTTGAATTAATAATTAATATTAATAACTCCGGAAAACCATTTCTGTTGAGTGCTTCCATTCTATTGTAAAACTCATTCTTTGATTTATTCATTGAACCTTGTTTAACTTTTAAATATATATATATATATATATATATATATATATATATATATATATATATATATATATATATATATATATATATATATATATATATATATTTATATATACATAATCCTACAAGCAGAGCATTATGCGTATAATATGCATGTATAATATGTATTAGGTGTATATAAATGGCAATCTTAATCCAGCATCAGTTTAACTCCACAACAATGTCGTTGAAATGTACTCTGTTTGAAACATTCAGATTTTTTCTCCAGTTCAGTTATTTTAATAGTTCTCTGTAATCATCAAGTCAAACTACTAACAGTGCTGACCTTCCGCCTTTAACTAATATATATATATATATGTATATATATATATATATATATATATATATATATATATATATATATATATATATATATATATATATATTAATATAGAAAGGCTTCTACAGGACTAGAACTGTTTCATTCGGGAGAAATCATCAGGAAGCCGTAACTTCTATATATATATATATATATATATATATATATATATACACATTTTAGTACAGCATAGACGAAGTTCTAGTATATGGCCAAGCTAGCGCGTATGCTT
Organism: Eledone cirrhosa; assembly: GCA_964016885.1. Lineage (NCBI taxonomy): Eukaryota > Metazoa > Mollusca > Cephalopoda > Octopoda > Eledonidae > Eledone > Eledone cirrhosa. Next base: position 8,699,029 of record OZ024746.1, read on the forward strand.
ATTCGGTTTGTAGCTTTAGCACTCAGATGAGGTAAGACCCCAGAGTAATAACATTATGTTCAGATAGCTTAGCAAATCAGATATAGCTGTCGGCAGTCCGACCGCATTACCAGAGCAACGAAAATACAGGCCCCAGGAAAAAAAAAAAAATATATATAGACACTTTATTTCACGTTGCTCCTTCTACCTGGAGTTACGACCGATAGATACTATTAGCAATTGGAAAGACCAAGGAAACATTGTTTCCTCGGTCCGATTTGACGAAAGTCGATCGACTGTCTGTATATATAGCAAGCCTCCAATTTCCGAAAAGCTAAATGTCAACAGAGGGACACCCAGGAGTCATGACCTGGATGCGGTCCGGCCCCCATAAACTGTAAGAAGTTAAGGACCGAAACATTCGC
>OZ024746.1:8709432-8711932 GCA_964016885.1 Eledone cirrhosa
CGATGTAAAAAATTGCGGATTGGAAAAGATTCATTTGGTGTCTGCATAATTTAACGATTTAATATATCTTATTCCCATAGTTGATTGATTTGATTCGGGAAGCAGACGTGTAATCTAGTACAATGCTGTTTCCCTTAAGAGAAACAGCAAAGTCGATACTGCGATGATTTGCCTACAAAAGGTATTATACGAATCAAAATTTTGTTAATAATAATTCTGATTCTTTTATTGAAAACATTGTAAATAATCAAATCTCAAATCTATTTAAATTGTGTTAAAATTCTGTGCGTCTGACTAACATTTTTTCACTATCGCCTTTAAGAAAATTGATACTTATTCAGATAAGTACAATTAAACGTATAAGAGAATTCGTGCAAGAGAATATACTAAATCATAGCGCCGATTATTCATGCTCTGAACTCATGTGTCTGCACTTAGTCCACCCCACTGACATTTAGACATATATGTTACTTAGTGTCACAGCATTAATGAGATTTTGAGGTTAATTAGACTTCCGACAAAATATCAGAGCGGAATTTCTAAAAGCAGACGTAAGATTCATTAGACATTTTGTTCATTATAATGATCTTTAATGCAAGTATTAGACTAAATAAATGTTATATCGGAACTGTTATTGATCTTGTCATAATATAAAATTAGCTTTAATTTTAGACCGGCTTCTGAAAACAATAACAAAACGAAGTAGCGCATTGAAATGCGGAAGATTAGAAATATCTTGCAAATTTCCTAACACAAAGAGAAATATATGAAAATGGTTCACTCCTCTGTACAGACTCACACGTGAACGATGTGGGCGAAGGTGTATATCATTACTTCTCTCTTTCAATCACATCATGTGTGTATTACGAATACATATGCACGTGTATATATATATATGTGTGTATGTGTGTATACAGGGGCGGTGGAACTGGGGATGGGTCAGGAGGGCCATGTTTCCCCACCCCAATAATTATATTTTCCTCACAAAACTACCAAAACACATCTATTTGTATATGCGCTACATTTTATGTACATTTTATGTAGATACAGATGGGAGATATATATATATATAGATATAGAGAGGGGGAGAGTTTGGTGGTAATTGTTATAGAGAGGGGGATTGGAAGAGAGTTCCGTGTAGTAGATATAGAGAGGAGGAGAGTTTGGTGTTAATTATTATAGAGAGTCACTCTAATCCAAGGACGCCTGCCTAGAGATGTTCACAAAGCTGTAAGCAAGTGTAAAGGTGTGCCCCTCACATCCACTCTATCACTTTACTGGGACACGAACCGGGGGTTCATCATTTTGAAATTGCTGTTAAAGTACATTCCTTCGCCAGATCGATGATTTCGATTTCCACGTGCTCTGTTGCTAGATAGTCGTTGACCTTACGTACATACACATACAGAGGGTAACACTCACACATACATACACATACAGAGGGTAACACTCACACATACATACACATACAGAGGGTAACACTCACACATACACACACACACACACACAGGCAAACACTCACACCTCACACATAGATACACATACAGAGGGTAACACTCACACATATACACACATACAGAGGGTAACACTCACACATATACATGGATAGTCGTTGACCTTACATACACATAAACATGCGTACACATGTACGCGGATACATATATACTTTACTACTAAACATAATGTATTGACAAACATATATAAACAAACAAAAATAAACACCCGATAATACTTATAAATGACAAAAGGAAAATGCTAAGGCCAAAAACAATAACAACAATAACAAACAAACTATTAAAATAAATAAAAGAATTAAATAAACAAATACATCGAATGATGCCAATTCAACTGATTTCATTGTTTACAGGAGACATTATAATTTTCTTGGCGCAATCCAAATTTATGATTGTTGGCTCCGGTTTCATATAGAGAACTGTTAATTTCTCCTTCTTTTGCCTTTTGTTTTTGTTGAAAAGAATTCTATTGAATTTTTATCATCACATGATGTTAGCGAACAAGTTGAAGCAAATAAACAGGCATACAAATGTTGTAGATTACATATATTTACTATAATTCCATAAAAAAGATAACAATAATAATAGTTTCTACGTTTGGCACAAGGCCAGCAAATACCCAGTGCATTACTGGTACTTTATTTCATCGACCCCTGTAAGGATGAAAGACAAAGTCAACCTCGGCGGGATTTGAACTCAGACTGTAAAGGGACGTAACTATGCTGGAAAGCATGGCGTCCGACCCTCTACCGATACTCAATAATAAAACAAGGCCAACCATTTGGGGGGGAGGGGGAAGGGAAAGTCGATTAAATCGACCCAGTGCATTACTGGTACTTATTTTATCGACCCTATAAGGATGAAAGGCAAAGGTCAATTCGGCAGGATTTAAACTCAGAACGTAAAGCTCTGTAACTGTACTCCACAAAGCATGTTGTTACCCGCTCTACCGATGCTACCAATCCAATAATACCTCCTTTTGTTCC